>OX453065.1:17563336-17847863 GCA_949699795.1 Spicauda simplicius
ACCACGATCCATTTAAGTGCGTCGAAATGTAATATAAATACATGAATCAACTATCATACTTTTAACATGTATAACGAAGTGAATGAGTGAAGTGTGACATCAGGAAGGCCAGGAGTCTTCATTATTATTCATTCTTGAAGATTTCAAGTAAACCCACGGGAATAAACTTCTTCGATTTATTCACAATTGAGGAGGTCCGATCGCTTCGACGGTTAAACAAGAATCTTTTTCTACCGGCGTTCGCTCGCCTTTTTATAACAATGTTTGGTGGTGTGACAATAACAAATTTATGGAGGGTAAACTAAATTACAATTCTAAAAATCATTAAATGTGGTGGTAATTCAATAAACAAACAATTTTCGATCTTTAAAGTAACTAAAATAATTAATATCGGCGACGCTGGTTTTTTTCATAAATACGCGGTGTCGCGCCGACATGTATTATTACCATCATGGCCTTTGCCACTAATCAAAACAGTATAAAAATTTTGGCTGAATTCAAACATTTAAGTTGATAAAAACCTGGTTAAATCATAAGATAATTTGTTTTAAGATTGAACTAATTTGGATTTGCTTGTTGCACTTCATTTTCTTTATGTATATGTGAAGTTAAGACAATGATGAATAATTAATTCATTTCTAAGATTAATCCGTACAGAGAAAAAACTCGAGAGATAAAAACTATGTACGGATGACTACAGCATTTTCCTAAGTCCGCTGATTGAAGAGCTCAGCAACACCATGTCGTCGGCATAATATATGTTGTTAAAGGACTTACCATCTATAGAGCATCCGATACCAGTGGCGCTGAGCTCCTCAATCTGGTTTCACACCACACCCCAATCTATGGATCTAAATACGGACCGGCACACCTAACTGAGTTGATCTGATTTTCATACCAATATTTGAAAATCTCGATCAACTCTGCTGGATCCTTCTCACGTGACATCTTCTGCCATAAAACGTCATATGAGATCAAATAGAAGGCCTTAGACAAATCTAAGAAGCACGCATATACAAGTGTCCTCCTTCCGGTATAGTAGTGGACCACACTTTTTAGGCAGAAAATTGCAGCTTCCGTGGACAGCCTTGGTCTGAAATTAAATTGACCTTCGTGGAAGTGCAAGCGTTTGCCAAATTGTTGCTGTAAAAGGCTGTCTAATATTTTAGCAGTACCAGCTAAAGAGATCGGTCTATAATTGGTTATATCGACAGTACATCAGTTTTATTTTTAGGGACAGGCACTACTATAGTGTGCATCAAATCATCTGGCAGATATGAGTAGCTAATACACAAATTAAATAACATAGCCAAAAACTGCGTGTTGCAAGTGCTCAACACGAGTCCGTTGTGGCCTGGAGATTTGCCTCTTGTCATATTCTTAATCGCATCTCGTACGTCTTGAGCTGTGAATTGTACTCTCAGGCCACTTAGACCAGTGCCCAGCGTATTCGAAGATCGTCCAAATGGCGACTCAATTTTAAAATGCTGCTGAAAGAGATTGAGTTTGTTTATGTCCTTCCAAAAATCACTAAATTTCTTTGTTCTGTGATAGGTAGCAATTATATCCATTTTATTTGCTGTTTGACACCACTTGAGTTTCTCTTTGAATATCTTCCTCGTATCACGCATAGTATTATAAACTGGCCCATTATCGGGCTTACCAAATAGTACCCAATCCTTTATTAAAACTAAGTCGAGCATCACGGTGCGTTACGTATAAATTCCAACCAGTAATTTGCGTCTGCCTATCCGAGACTGGTGACGGATGTCATGAATAGGTGCCTCTCAATCCAGCACTTCCCACGGCAGTGGAAGGTCGCGTACTCCAGGATTATTCCCAAGCCGGGTAAAGCGGATTACTCCATGTTAAACTCTCATCGTCCTATTGGGCTCTTACCCGTGTTTGGGAAAGTATTGGAGAGGCTCTTTATCAAGAGAGTGACGCACTGTGCACATCAAAAGGGCGTGTTGAGTGATCAACAATTTGGATTTACGGACCAGACCGGCACGGTGCATGCTCTCAGTAGGGCACTAAACGAAATCCGGAGTGCAAAAAATAACCGTAAATTGGTTCTAGCAGTGTCACTCGATATCAGGGCGGCCTTTGATAACGCCTGGTGGCCCGCACTATTTCATCGACTGAAACATCTCGGGTGCCCCAAAAACATTTACGGGCTGATATTAAATTACGTCCGGGACAGGTCAGTGGTCTTGGACCATGCGGGTGAGAGGGTCACACGAACGATGGCCAGGGGCTGTGTCCAGGGATCGGTGTGCGGGCCTGTACTGTGGAATATTATTCTCGATGAACTACTGTCCACTCAATTACCATCTGGGTGCCACATGCAGGCGTACGCCGATGACGTGCTCCTGGTAGTCTCGGCCAACACGGCTGAACAATTGCAGGTGAAGACCAACTCGGCACTGGAGATGATCCTGAGATGGGGCAAAAGTGTTAAGTTGGAATTTGGCCCGGAGAAAACTCAAATCATCGCCTTTACCCCTAAGGCTAAGGAGGCGAAGGTGACAATGGAAGGACGCACCCTCGATTTCTGCAGCGAGATAAAACTTCTCGGGGTGATCATCGATGAGAAACTGCTATTTGGTCCGCATGTTCGTTATGTTCTCGGGAAAGCGATGCGTATTTTTAATAAACTTTGCATTTACTCCCGTCCTACCTGGGGCGCTCATCCCGAGAACATACGGACTATCTATAAACATGTCATCGAACCCGTTGTCACCTACGCCGCCGGCATTTGGGGTCACGTTGCCTCGAAAGGGTATGTGCGGAAGTCCTTACTAAGTTTGCAGAGAGGTTTCGCCATTAAGGCGATCAGGGGATTCCGCACGATCTCTACAACCGCTGCCCTCGCGCTGGCCGAGTTCATCCCATTGGATCTCAAAGTCCGGGAGGTACATACTGTGGAACAAACCAGACTCTCTAACACCACGTCTTACCTTCCAGCAGACATAGTACGTGAGAAACCTACACCCGTGGCAAAACTTCTACACCCAGCTATGCGGATTTCAGTTGGCTTAACGGCATCATGCCCTCAGCTGAACGAGAATCACACTCCCGATTCAACGTATACAACTATTTACACAGACGGAAGTAAACTGGACGACGGGTCTGTGGGCGCGGCGTTCGTTTGTTATGACCACAGCGACACACATATTGCCACCAAGAAGTTTAAACTCCATAGTAGCTGCTCCGTATTCCAAGCTGAATTGTTTGCCATAAATCGGGCATGCCAATGGGCACTAGCAAACAATTCACTCAATAATTCACACATACACATACATACCGACTCACTATCCGCGCTCAACGCCATCCAACACAGAAGCAACACACATCCACTCATCTCACACATACACAATCTTATACACACACACCGATACACACACACTATTGAATTCGGGTGGGTTAAAGCTCACATCGGCATAGTCGGGAACGAAATGGCAGACACAGCAGCCAAAAGCGCCGCTGCATCTCACAAGTCGTTCGAATATACCCACTTTCCCATGTCGTTTGTCAAACACAAGGTACGCGTTGAAAATTGGCACACATGGCAGACGCGATACGAAACATCTACCCAGGGGCAGCACACCAAACGCCTACTACCCGAACTCAAAGACATCAGAGAGTTAAACAAACACGTGGAGACCTCCTTCCAACTCACACAGATACTCACTGGCCACGGATTTCATAAGGCATATCTCCATCGATTCAATATCATCAGTAACGATATTTGTCCATGCGATGGCACTTCCATGCAGACCATTGACCATCTCTTAACTACCTGCCCTGCATTTGCTGCGCAGAGGCATCACCATGTTTCGCTGTGCCGAATGCTGGAAGTGTCACCATACGAGTTGGGGGAACTTATCACCAAACACAGTGCGCTCAATTCATTCGAAAATCTCTGTAAATCAATAGTGAATAATCTCAAACAATTCAACGAAAATGAACAGTGATTATTGATAGCCAAAAAAGGTAAACTCATAGTACATACTTACATATATTTTGGAAAAAAAAAAAAAAATAATTATTATTATCGGATGATTACTGAGAAGCTGTACGTACTTACGGTTTTCTCCAAGGCTGGTCACCTGTGTTTATATTTATTATAGCTTTGATTTATCTACATAATTAATTTAAATATGACCGATTCAGTTTTCAGTTTAGTTCTTTTTTACTGCTATGTAGTCCCTCTAGGGTAAAAGCCTCCTCCATTTGCAACCATTGTTCTCGGTTTTTTGCAGCATTTTCCCATTCCTCTCCTGCCACATTCCTGATATCGTCCACCCATCTTTTCCTTTGGCGACCCACGCTCCGCTTGCCTTTTGGACCCTTCCACTTCGTTGCTTGCTGCGTCCATCTATTGTCAGCGTATCTAGCTATGTGGCCTGCCCATTTCCATTTTTGTTTCATACTGTACTGGAGTGCATCAGTAATATTGGTTTTCTTTCGGATGTCTTTATTTTTTGTTTTATGAATTCTCCTCAATTTTAAGATGCTTCTCTCCATGGCGTGCTGGCAGGATAAAATCTTGTTTTTTATTTTTTCCGTGTATGTCCATGTTTGACTTGCGTAGGTCAGACTTGGGAGAATGCATAAATCCATTATGGTCTTTTTCATTTTTAAACTAAATTTTCCTTTAAGAATTTCTTTCTGAGCCCAAAATTTATGCCAAGATATGTTTGTTCTTCTATCTACTTCTTTTTCATTACTATTTGTTTCAAAGGATATCAGTTTACCTAAATACACATACTCATTTACATATTCTATTTGTTGTTCTTCTATCTGGATAGGTTTTCTAGTGCTGTTTGTCATAATTTTTGTTTTTGAGGCATTCATTTGTAGGCCTACTTTTTGGCTTTCAAGGTTCAGGCCCTTTAGCATGTTTTCTAAGTTTAATGCAGATTCACTAAATAGGCATATGTCATCTGCAAATCTTAAGTGTGATAATCTCCTGTTTCGTATCCATATTCCTTTATCCTTCCATTTTAAGTTTTGAAATATGTTTTCGAGCACAGCTAAAAATAGTTTTGGTGAAAGCGGATCACCCTGTCTTACCCCTCTACCGATTTCAAACTCTTCTCCTTGTCTGTCTAGTTTTATTCTACTTACGCTCTTGACATAGATATTTTTAATCACTCTTATGTATTTCTCATTTATGTTATTTTTCCTCAAGGCCTTCCATATAGAGGAGTGTGATATACTGTCAAATGCTTTTGAATAATCTACAAAAGCTATGTAGAGTGGCATGTTGTATTCTTTGTATTTTTCTATTATTTGACCTATGGTATGTATATGGTCTATTGTTGAGTAGTTCGGGCGGAAGCCTGCTTGCTCTATGGGTTGATTTTTATCTATATCTGGAGCTATTCTACTTACAATGATTGAAGAGAATAGTTTATATAATGTTGATAGTATACTGATGGGCCTATAATTGTTGATGTCAAGTGGGTTACCTTTTTTGTAAAGCAAGATTATGCTTGAACTACACCATTGCTTCGGAATTTGCTCTTGTTCTATAATCAAGGTAAAGAGTTTTGCTAGGTAGGTTACTAAAATAGGTGCTGCAAGTTTTATGGCTTCATTGGTGATTTTATCTGATCCTGGGCTTTTTTCTGTTTTTAACCTTTTTATATGCCGCGCAATCTCTTCTTCATTTATTCGGTCTATAGCCTCTTCGTTTCGCTCTTTTACAGTGTCAACTTCATGTTGTTCGTCTTGTTGCGGTGTCTTTTTTGGTGGTCTTTTATAAAGATCGGTGTAGAAGACTGTTGCTTGTTTTATAATGTCTTGTCTATCTTTTGTTTCATGTTTCCCATATTGTAAACCCTGTATCCAATTTTTGTGTGTTAACAGTTCTTTGAAAGCTCTCTTGGAACTTCTGAATGTTATAATATTTCTTTCTATAATTGTTCTTCTGTAAGTTTCATAATCTTGTCTGATTGCTCTATTTGTCGTTTTATATAGCGCCTTTAATTCCTCTCTCATTTTTTTGGATTTATTTTTTGTCCTCAGAAGTTCCGTACGTCTGGAAATTAGTTTTAATGTTTGGTCACTAATAATTTGCCTTTTTTTCTTCTTATGTTGTATATCCTCATTTTGTTCTAGACTATTTATAATTGTTTTTTCTATTATGTTGCTTAAAGTTTGTACATCGTGTATGTTTTTCGTTGTTTCATAAAGTATTGCTTCCTTTTCCTTTAGTTTTCTTAAAAAAAGTTCTTTTTCTGTTATAGATTTTAGCATGTTGTATGGAGCTTTGAATGCCTTTCTGTTAATTTTTGGGGTCTGAAGTTTTATAGAGCATCTAATCATTCTGTGGTCGGATGGAAAGTTTATTCTGTTTAGTATCTCTAAGTTTGTGACTATTTTTGGGTTACAGCTTAGTATGAAGTCGATTTCGTTTTTTGTGTTTAGGTCAGGGGATAACCAAGTCCATTTGCGAGAATTTCTCTTCTTGAAGTATGTGTTCATCACTGAGAGTTTATGTTCATAAACATATTGGATCAGTCGTTCGCCTCTTGCGTTTCTCTGTCCGTACCCATATGTACCCATAATCTTTTGTTCTTCCTGTTTAGGGTATCCAATTTTTGCGTTAAAGTCTCCTATGACTAGTAGCATCTTTCCGGCTTGCTCATGTGCTTTTTGTAAGTGCGTGTAGAATTTTTCTATTTCTTCCTCACTGTAGTTTTCCGTAGGAGCGTAAACTTGAATAATCGACAAGGACACATCATTGAATTTCATTTTTAGCAATCCGACTCTTTCCGATATGCCTACAAAACTTACAATGTTTTCTTTCCATGCTTTCTTAATTAAAAATCCCACACCATGGTGTCCTATTGTCTCGCCTATATAGCAGAAGATATATTCTTTGTGTTCTTCTATATTCAATCCTTTCCGTTTAATTTCGGCTAGCCCTATAATATCCCAATTTATTTTTTCTATTGCGTTATTTAATTCTAGCATTCTTTCCATTGATGATAACGATCTTACATTATATGAGCATATTTTCAAGGTTTGTAGTTCTTTTGGTTTATAGTCCACATTTTTTGTGTTTTTACTGCAGTATGTGGCAGTGATAGTTCTATTTAATGGAGGGTTGTGGTCTTCTTCCCCCACGGTGACCAGCCGGCTTGGGGTGTTTCTAACAAAGTTTTAGGTAGTTGATGTTGTATTGTTTCGGTTCCTAGTGTTGATACGGCTTATGAGTTTTTTGGAATTTCTGATAGCGAAGCCGACCTTCCTCTTTCAACAAAGGAGAGTATGTTAGGTCTTATAATGTTTTTCCCCAGAGGTTTGGTAGAGGAGTTGATTTCTCGGTTCGAAGAGGTAATTGAAGTCTTCTTTTGATTTGGGGAGTTCGGGGAACCAGACTCTTCCCTTTTCCTTTTTTCTGGATTGTTATCTCTGCGTTTCATCACTACTAATTTATCATGCTTTATATATGCCGTATTCCCTTTTTTCTTTTCTTCTTCTAGTTGTAATTGTAGTTGTTTTCTTTTTTCTAACACTTCTTTGGAGTAATCTTCTTTTACATATATTCCTTGCGGAAGTTTGGACTTGTTTCGTAGGATAATGTGTTTTTTCCATAAAGTGGTGATGGAAACTACGACTGGGCGGTTTTTGTTATTCGTCCGTTTCCCAATTCTATATATATTGCTAATTTCGTTGCTTTCTAAGTGCGTCCCAGATTCTATTATAGTGTCCTTTATGTAATCAACAAGTTCTCCTTCAGTTTTCCCTACTTCCTGTACTCCAAAAAATACCAAGTTGTTTTTCTTCTTGTCATTTTTCAATGACTTTATCTCTTGTTGTAGTTCGGAAATTTTTATTTTTAAGATATTATTTTCTTCTGTAATACCTCTCAGTTTTTCGTCAAGTGCCTCCATTACGTTTTTGGTAACTGAATTTGTTATATGTAGTGTTTGATTATTTAATTTTTCGTCTAACATTGTCATTAACCATTCCATATCTTTTTTCTCCATTTTTTGGGAGAATTTAACGTTATGGCAACACTGAAATTGCTGGTTGTCTATGAACTCGACAATGGCGACAGGCCGTTTAGTTTGTAATGTTGGTATCACTGTAATTGCGAACTTCACTTCGTTTATGATTTGCACTATTTTAGGTTATGTTGTGAGTTTTTCACTATTCTATTTTTTTCGAAAATGATGTTTTCACTGTGTTTTGTTCTTAACACTTATACGTTCGGTTTTATTGAACTCTTTCGTGCACAGAGACAGTTGATCACAATGTTATTTACTGTATTTACGTAATTTAAGGCAGAGAACGATGACGTGCGTCTTATTAGTTAAACAACCGGAACCGGTCACCTGTGTTGCAAGGTATCAAATCGCCGAACGACGCAGCAACAAGGCCAGTCAGCGGAAACGAAGCATACTGTGAAAACACAAAATTTTATCTATATTACAGTGATAAAAACACGTCTGTGAAACAAGGCAGAAGAAAAAAAAAAAAAAAAAAAAAACCAGTAATATGCCTACGACGGCTAAAATGCCTACGCCCAGAATATGCTGCACTTTTATATAATTTGTCTATATGTGCCTTATGATCGCTATTATTACAGAAGTAATTATATCATTTTTCAAATTCCCTATTAAACATAAACCTTTCGTTACATGACTGTAGATATTTTTCTTTTTGATCATCCTGTCTCACACCCCAGACAACTTTGCTACACTGGTTCTGATATTGAATGGATACCTTAGGCTTTGCTTTACATAAATTTTGCTTTTATTTTTAGTGGTAAGTGATCAGGCCAAAATACGTCGTAACCCACCTCGACATCAATCAGTGACTCATAGGCTGCTTCGGTGACCAAGCAGTGATCTATCCACCTACGACAGTTTTGATGTAAGTCACTATTTTAGGTATATATATTTGAATCTATACCTAGCATATTGTGGTCTGCACACTACCAACCGTGGTCAGTACAAAAATTTCGTAATTCAGTATCGAACATCTCTCCAGGATGCGCATTAAAATCACCCAAAACAAATACATATTCCGTATCGTGAAAATCAACAATAGCATAGATCCAAGCCGCACACTATTACACACAATTACAGACACTGTTGTAAAAACGCTTTTATGTCATAATAGCGCCACACCCCCATAGGGTCTCCCTCGTAACACTCCTGAGGTATCGACCGCAGAGTTCCCCGTATAACCGAACTCTTGACTCATGGTTCCCAGAAGCGATACATCATGTGGCAAGAGCCAGGTCTCTTGTAGTGCAATTAAATCAGCGGATTGAGACAGCGACCTAATGTCATCTATACATCTTGCAAAGGACTTACAGTTAAAACTTAGTAAAGTACACAATATATTATAATCCATTATTTTATCGTAGTTCGTTCAATTAATCAATTAATTTTGCTAATGAATATATAATCTAATAAAATAGTATACATATTTGTAAATAATTAATTAATTGTTAAAAAGTTAACATAACTAATGTATAAATTTTAATAACTAATTGGTAATTGGTGTCTGTTTTATTTATAATTTGAAATTTGTATAAAATATATCTGATTTTCTATATATTATAGATCTAAATATTTTAAAGCATTATAGTCTCTTTCTCGTTTCACGTTAATTTTTTCTTAGTTTACAACAATTTGTGTTTTGTTCAATATATAACTAGAAATGTCACTTATTGATACATTTTTATCTACATTGTTTATAAACAGCGGCACTTTGATATCAGCTGCTTTAAACCTAACATCGTCACTTGTCGATGCTTTCCCTTTTTATCCCGTAAACCGATTCCGTAGTCTCCTTCTTTGTATCTGTATCCATTCTTCACCTGGAGTTTCTCGCTCCCATTCACCCATCTTACTAACAATCTGGAAGAAAGATTTCTGTTCACAAATGCCAGTCAGATCAAACGAAGCATTGCATCCACTAGTATTCTCATTGTTTCGTACAGTCGTCCGCGAAGACAGTTTGGGAGATAATATTACTGTAGGCGCATCCAAGTGGGCCTCAATTACTTGGGTTTCTGCACCCGGCGAAACCGTAGTACTGACACAGCGGGCCTCCGCTGCCGCTCCGGGCCGCTTTGTGGATTCTATTGCGCTTGTCACTTATCAATTTGTTGCGCTTGCGAAAGAGTACTGCGCTTGCGAAAAAATAACTGACCGTACGTAATTTTATCCTCGCTTGTGGAGTGTCCAGTGATACTTCATCGACGTTTGATGATTCGTTGGCGAGGTGAGTCACCATGCCGATCGGTCCATTATCACACGTATCTAGTAGGAAGGCACCCCGATTTGTGTTAACAAAATTAGGTGCGTTAATTAATGATGCGTGCTTAAGGTCTTGCAGATCATTTTTGACAATGTTAAATTGCTCAACGGTGACAAATTTTTTCTTCATTACAGTGATGTCTTTTTGTAAAATAAGTAAGTCTTTGAGTAGTTTGGTTACGTCTACATGATCAAACGTAACAGGCGGCAACTTTTGTAAATCTTTTGCAACGAAAATTGGTGTTAAACGCTTAAAACGCTTTCTACACTCATAGCCCCACAGTAGGATTTTCTCCTGTGTCGTGGGTGCCATGGACACACACAAGACCAATACACTAACACCCAGACCCAGAACAAGAATTTAAACTCATCATTCAGACACTTGTCTGGCCGGGAATCGAACTCGGGACCCACTGAGTGTCAGACCGGTACAAACCAGTAACCGCTCGGCCACGCGGGTCGTCAAAACTCTGTTAACTCTGGATTAGTTTGTTTAATGACGCTGATGATGTTATCTATATTTCTATGTGCCTTTTTATCATTACGGAGTGATACTTTGCGGATCCCGGTTTTTACGGAATCAAATAGAAGACTTTTGGCTATTTCGATATCTTCTAGTGAGAATGCCGTAGTACATACTTGCACCAGGCTTTCCTCGTTCATAACATCCACTTTATTTTGCATAAAGGCAAGTAGTTCATTAAACACTATATTACAGTTATTACATTTAACAGTTTTTGAGGCCATTGTCACACACCAAGTTCGAATAACTCGCTTACTATCGCACGATAACACGTTCGCGGGAGATACGCGTAACGACTGTAAAGCAAAAACTTGGTATCCATTTGTAAGATACTTGCCGCGGACGTAGAAGAATGAAATTACGCACGGTTATAGCTCATGTTTATAAGGAGTAGGAAATGATAATATTTTTTTCAAATAATGCATAAAACATACATAAAATCATCTAAACTTAATTTAACCTATTTTTACCTTTCAGGGCTGTATTAAAAAAAAACTCGAAAGTTAATACAATTTTATTAAATTTGGGAAATATTCGTGCTACTTTTGAAAATATCAAGTTTAGTTTTTGAGTTGAATTAGGATCGATATTTCGACTGTTGCGACGAAATATCGACCTTCTTTGTGTTGTCTGTTGTGTTGCTTCTGTGTGTAACTCTTTTAGACAAAAACGATTGGTCGGATATTGCTGCAATTTGGTACACGCAAAGTTTATGACCTGGATAATCACATAGGATACTCATTGCCGTAGCTTCCGGGGTTGCAGGCGGCTAGAGTGGGAGCTCGAACCGTTCGGTCAGGCGATCCCGGGAAGGACGGCGGTATATGTGGTCGCATACCGTCGTATAGTCTAGACGGGGCGGTGGGCCGAGCCGCCCATCTCGTAGGAGCCCGATGGGGCAATGCGCTCAGAGGATTCCGGTTGCGGTCGCTCCGAGTTCCCGGAGTCCTCTTTATAGCGCCGAGGACGGCCACCGGGGGGATTTTAGTGCGATAAAATCCCACATAACCCTGCGTCGCTCTCACGGCGTCGGGTACCTTTTGAAGGTTTCTCCCTCGAGAACAAAAAAAAGATACTCATTGCCGTGGTAGACGTAGCGGCCGAAGCCACGGGAATAGCCTAGTGAGAAATGTATGCGTCCGATCTTATAATGCAAGGTTACGCTGCATTTTTTAAAATTTATAGTAGCAACTAGCAAGCTGTCCATCTGAAGTTAAGTAGTCACTGTCGCTTATGGACATGTACAATCGATTGCATATACATAGAATAGACATTTTATTTTAAGTTAATCACAGATAAATAGTAATAATAATAGCTTCTCCAGTGGGCTATGATGGTGGCCTCATACAAAAGTGAGCCTGCAACCAAAGACTTCCACCAAAACGATAGAACTGTGGCGGTGGAACCTTAGTTAAATAACCCTTGAGTAGGCTAGATACAAACAAACATTTTTGGACTAAAAAGCATGTTAGCAATTTGGCCGCCCAGGCGTTTGGTCGATGGAAGGTTTTACAATCTATACTAATATTATAAAGCGGAAAAGTTTGCTTGAACGCACTAATGAAATGAAATGAAAATGAAATAAAATGTCTTTATTTTGCATAGGCCTTCGGGGGCGCTTACAAATTGTCAGTTACATATATATATATATATATATGTATTTTTTTACACTACCACCGGATCGGAACACGACCTCAACTAAGAAGATCCGGCAAGAAACTCAGTAGGTTTGTCTTTTTTCTTTGTATATCTTTTTTTATTTTTTTTATTTGCCATCTTGTTTTTACATGGGTAACAAAAGTAATCTCTGAAAGTACTGTTCAGACGTAAATATGTTTTTTTGAATCTAATAGAGGATTCATCGTAGCTCGTAACTCTTATTCTATGTTATTCCAAATTCTGCGTACGTTATGGACAACCATTGCATAGTACGCGCAGTTATTGATAGTGACACAAGCACTAACGCACACAAATGCCGACGCGCGGTTTTTATTATCGAGACTGACACGCACACAACGAAATGTTTATTACCAACACATGTAACATTAATGAATCGGTTTGAGATTCCAATTTTTCCTTCATACTTTAAACGGGCTTAGGACCATCATAATAAACAAATATACACACTACCTACATTACTACGATATTGTTTTAAGACGAATGTAAGTAATTTATTATGATGTATTATGTATATATTTTTTTTAAATTTGAATCAACTACTTACAACAAATTAACTTACCTATGTAATTACATAATTAATCAACTTTCTTTAAGTCCCATAAAAAACACACTGGTATTTACATTGTCTACATATCACTGATATTTCAAATACTGTTCAAAGTGGAGTCCATTTCTCTCAATACATAGCTCAGCACGCTTTCTTAAATTGTTTTTTTAACATTATTTGTGTCTGAACACTTTTCACTTCACTAAAAGCAGTAATAATTTTATTGCGTAGGTCCTCATAACTCTGCGCTTCCGCAACGTAAACAGGTCTATTAATTTCTCCCCATAAATTAAAGTCTAACGGAGTAAGGTCCGGTGACCAAGGTATCACCCCCTCGCGTCCTATCCATCTATCACTATATTCACTGTTTAAATAATCACGCACAGCAGTTGAATAATGGGGTGGTGCACCGTCATATTAAAAATAAAAATTATTCAATAATGCAGCATTATAATCAAGGGGTGCATCTTCTAATAAATCCGATATCCAACTTCGTAACATCTCTAAATAATTACCGCCAGATAACCGTTCCTCGATGAAGTACGGGCCCGCGATAATATTACTAATTATACCAGCCCAAACATTAACGCTAAATCGCACTTGATGATGGCTGTCTTTAATTACGTGGGGATTGCTCAGTGCCCTATAATGTTCATTGTGACTATTATAAAGTCCTACTCGCGGAAATAACGCCTCATCACTCCAAAAAATGTTTACAGAGTCAATGTTTGACAATAACCCTTGACAAAATTGTATCCGAGGACGACCATCGTTGTCATGGAGTGCTTGAACGTCTTGATAATGAAACGGATGATATCCTAAAGAAATAGCAA
Organism: Spicauda simplicius; assembly: GCA_949699795.1. NCBI lineage: Eukaryota > Metazoa > Arthropoda > Insecta > Lepidoptera > Hesperiidae > Spicauda > Spicauda simplicius. The sequence goes on from OX453065.1 coordinate 17,577,212, forward strand.
CTTCCACAAGCAAAAACACAACATGACCTTCTCGAGATGATGCATGGACCAGCACAGTGAACTAACCCAAAATCTAACAACCTTTGGTTAGCTGCTAAAATCGTCCTTGTATTAGGTACCTACTCTTAAGTTATTTCCATAAACGCGGTAAAGAGTCACTTTCATAGTCTTTGCGCACCATGTAAACTTTCACCATTTATGTAGCACCGTACCATCTCATAATACTCGCGGTTCGTATAACTTATTTGATTTTCTGTCACCATTTTCACTCATAAAAAATAGCAAACGCATTCGAAAATCGGTCACGGTCGACTGGCGGCTGGCGGGCGGCGGTTGCGCATCACAGGTGTCTGCGAGGGCGAGGGGGAAAGGGATTATGCCGGCGAAACTAGGCGATCGCTAGCCTAATATTACCGATATCTCCCTGCATAGTTTTTATGTTAGTAATTTACTTAGTACTACCACTAATTTACTTAGTTTTATGGCTCGAGTTGTCCCTTCTGTGGATGCCGGCGTGCAGATTGATTCAGCTTATTTTGACTTTATTAAGTTCGTTTGCAGAATTCGGTTTCATAATAACGACATTTTAATTACAGAGTAAGCATTCACATCTATTGCCCACAAAAGTGAGACGAATTACTGCTTAACTTCTGAGTATTTCAACAACTGCACACATGGATAAATAATTTATAAGCAGTGCGCTTTTTGTAGTAGGTACGCATAAGAAAAGGTATACATATATGAAACGATAGGTTGTAAGTTGTACGCATACCAGATCTTGGAAAATGAAATTCAGCCTTTCAATCTGTGTGTTCAAATATGATAGGAGTTCAAAGATTATATGCAATCCATGAGTTTTAAAGTAAGACATCTTAAATTTCAGATAAGAGTAGAAGTTATAGTTGAAAAAACATATTTAGTTTAATTATTTCTTCATTTATAATTAATTATTTATCAGTTATCATTAATTTATTATTTGTCATTAAACTTTTTTCTTTTTTTTTCTTATAAATTTGAAGTAGCAAACAAGCTTGCAGCCCACCTGATGATACGTGGTCACTGCCGCCCATGGACAACATATAAAAGTGAGCCTGCAACCACACCCTTCCATCCATTCCAAACGCAAGAACTGCTTCACGGTAGAAATAGGAGCGGCAGGGGTACCTCCCCGGTTGAACCATTGCTATACCACCTTTCAAACTTTATGTGGCAGACCAAATTCTACGCGAGCGAAGCCGCGGGCAAAAGCTTGTAATAAATAATAAAGTAATAGAAAATTGACACCTCTTAACGTTTTTTTTATTTTTTTATTTCAAAAATTGGTTATTTTACCGCTTCTGAACCATCTGTGTCAATATGGATACCCTTTGAAAAAACACTCTTTTTTTAATATCGAGGGGGAAAGCTTCCAAAGGTACCCGACGCCGTGGGAGCAACGCCGAGTTATGTGGGATTTTTACCTCACTAAAACCCCCCCGGTGGCCATCCTTGGCTCTGTGTGGAGGACACCGGGATCTCCAACGGACCGCTGCCGGTGTCCTCCGAGCGCGATGCCCTCTTCGGGCTCTTCCCAGTGAGCATTGTACTCAGTGCACCTCCCTGGCGTTTACTATAGCATGTGGCCACACATGCCGTCGTCCTACACGGGGTCTCTTGGCTGGACGGTTCGAGCTCCCATCCTGTACCTATTTTACCGTTTCTAAAAGTATACCATAATCCTCAATAGCAATATTTACTAATAAAGTTTGAATATCAACTGACCGAGACTAAAAGGAAGGGCCAGGTAGGGTGAAACTTTAATCCTAATTAATTGCAGATACCAATCGAGAATCCTTGTTATAGTTACTCGGTTTTACATTTCATTCAGTGAGCTTGTGGGGTTGCACTAATTGAATGAATAATAGCGACGTGTAAAATGATCTGTGCATTCGGACAGGTAACCGTAGTCATAACAGAATGTTTTTAATTAAAACACCAGTGCAACCGACTATCGTCCATATCGAATCCCTCGCGAAAATATTTTTAATTTGGCATATGAAAGGTTTCAATATCCATGGAATGTTTTTTAAAACTATTTATAAAATGGTTAGGTATACGAAATATTTACTTTTAGCTACGCTTCGACAGTTTATCAGTCAGTTTCTACTAGATTAAGATAACCTAAGATACCTACTTATACGCGCGATTTTGACTAATGCAGGTTTATTAAGTCATTACCGCAAAGTGCCAAAAATTAAAGAAACAAAACTTTACTTCAATATGCATCAAATATAAATACGAACAATATGCTATATAAAAATGCTTATGTACCTACACAAATAAATTATAAGAAGTAGCAAGCAATATTGATTTAATTAAAATAATACTAATAACACTGAAATGAATTGAGTATCTTTAGGTTTTTATATGTATGTGTATGTATGGTGTGGCCTATGTTAATGTTTTTGTATGTATGTCACACACCATTGTTACATTTACAGAACTCTGAAGTGATTGAATTTCCTTGCAATTTATTATTTATCTTCTTTTTTTCTAAGTGTCGTCAACTCATTATTGGCGCATTTACTGGAGATTGGTCTCATGTCAAAATGTGTTTTAGGCCTTAGGCAACCGAGTGCGAATTGATGAACTTCGCACATCTTTGAAAAATCTTTTTTACAAGAACTCTCAGGTGAAGGTTTTCTAACGAGATTTTTGTTCGCCGCAAAACAGTAACAATCCTACTAATCCTACTAATATTATAAATGCGAAAGTTTGTGAGGACGGATGTATGTGTATTTGTTATTCTTTCACGTAAAAACTACTCAACGGATTAGGTTTAAACTTTACAGTAGTATAGGTTATACATCAGAATAACACATGGGCTATAATTTGTAATGATTTTTTTTATAAGGTTATAATATAACGAGAAATATCAGGTTAGTCGGAAAAAAGTTGTGCTCTGAGAGCTATCTTCGCGTACGCTGACTAAACCGTTGGAGATATCCAAATATAATGTACCGTGGGATTGTTTGGCTCACATATATCTAAATAAAAGTCCGCGACAGCATATGTCTATATTTTATGTATAACCCACGATAACTCTTTTTATACTTTGAAAATTTAAGAAATATGAAGTTGATGTTTCCATGGGTTTTATATAAACTAAATATTAATCCTTATCAAAATAAATGATTTCAAAAAATCAAGCATCTAATACAGATTGAATCTACTTTTTACACCATGTAAATTGGATAAGTAGTTTAGAAAATATTACGAGTATAACATATTGCGTACTCAATTGATTAACCGGCAGTACGCGCCGTGCGCCGCCGTCCGCCGTATACAAAGAAGTTCTATGAAATTAATATTTGAATGGTTATAAAACACGGAGCAAAATGGGAAAGGTCAATGTGAATGACGTCCCTGTAGTTCCGGGATCAGAATAAGACTACGGTATCCCCTGTCTGTGGTAAGAGGCGACTAAAAGGGGGCTAAGGGGTTGCGGGCGGCTAGACTGGGAGCTCCAAACACCCAGTCAGCAACTTCGGGAAAGATGTCAGCATGTGTGGTCGCATGCTATCGTGAGAGCCAGGATGGACGGAGCTTGAACCGTCCAGCCAGGCGATCCCGGGAAGGACGGTGGTATACGTGTGGTCGCATCTCGTGGTAAAGACCAGATGGAGTGGTGGGCCCACTCGCTCACTTGGGCAATGGGGCAATGCACTCAGAGGACTCCAGTTGTGTTCCTTTGAAGATCCCGGAGTCCTGGTGCTATAAGAATTCCAGATAACCCTGCGTCGCTCCCACGGCGTATGGTATCTTTTGAAGGTTTCTCCCTCAACAAAAAAGAAAAAAAGGTGAATGAGAATGAAACAGTGGAAAGGTTAAATATGTTATTCAATCGTCAGCGACCTTTTAATGTTACACAACTCGGCATATATGTCAGATTAGCAATAGTTTAGGTCGTAATTGACCTCGCTAGCCAACTGCGCGTTGGTAACCGTCACGCGTTTTGAGACCCTTTCTTAAAACTTTTAATTTCAGAGTAAGCATTAATATCTGTTGCCGTCAAAACTAATTCAAATTAATATACGTGCCTGTGATTTGATATTTGAACACACTGATTTAGGCGATTAACACACGGCACCGCGCACCGCCGCGAATAGCGGTTCCCCGCGCGGTAAGGCGGTTTACTCACCTGTACGCGCGGATGGACCGATCATCAAAATAAACTTTTCGACATCGAAATGCATTTTATTAAATTGTAACACAGCCTGCTTCAACGATGATCCGCGCGGTTAGGCGCCAGCCCGTGTGTGAGGCGCCGACCCCCCGCACTGTCATTCGCGCGGAGACACGGTGGTGATGAGAACATCGCTGGACCGCGCGGTCAGTCGGTGTACGTGTGTGAGTCATCAACGGATTTATTAGACCCCAATACAACATGAGATCCGCTTCATCGCCTACCGCGGCAGTGAGCGGTACCGTATGTTAATCGCCTTAGGAAGTAGGGCAAGGTTCAATCTGAAGTCAATCACAGATGCGTTGCTACTCCCGAGGACTATGATGATCGCCTCATATAAACTGCTATACGGAGAAATAGGTGCGGCGGTGATGCCTCCCTGGTTGAACCATTGCTCTACCACCTTGCAAACTTTATGTGGCAGACTAAATTCCACGCGAGCGAAGCCGCGGGCTAAGGCTAGTTAATTTATAATACAGACATCGTTTTAGAAAACTCAGTGGTCTGTAACTCATATCTCGGACCCTCAATTAAGAGCCCGAGTTTCAATAAATATGCAATTGATGTTCAATCAAGTATTCGTATCCGAAAAGTAATTTCGAATCCGAACTTCAAAATAACAAATTAACTTTCAACCAATTAGTAACAGAAATCCTCTGACAGGCACAGCCCCAGTTTTTCAGCTCGGTATTTGATCAACAAAGTAGGTACTCCATCGATTTCTCTGAAATCAAGGTTGGCGGAGTGCATTCAATAGCTCTGCCCGGGTTGCATCGAGCTATGCCCGGGACACGGAATAAATATACTTGTACACAGAAATTATAAGCGTATCCGGTTATAAGTTGAAATTCCAGCGTATTAACAGGGAATGGTTTTAAATAATTGGATTGCGCACGTATTTTGGTTCGTGGTTTTATGGTATGATTTTTATGATATACATATATCAAATAAACGTGCAGTCCATCTTTTTTATCCGACTGAGTAGAAAACGAGCATACAGTTCACATGATGGCAAGTGATGACTGTCGCTAATAAACATCTATAAATAACTTCATATACAAAAGGGGTTCTATTTAAACTCAATCACAGATGCGTTGCTACTCTCGAGGACTAAAATTGTCGCCTCATATGAAAGTCTTTTGTATGAGGCGACCGTCTTAGTCTTCGGGAGTAGCAACGCATCTGTAATTGACTTTAGATAGAACTTTACGTTATATATGAAGTTGCTTACAGAAGTCCATGCGCGGTAGTGACCACTTGCCATTAGACGGACGGCATGCTTGTTTGCTACTTCAATCTTATAAAAAAAAATAAGTCGGCAACAACACCTTTCCACCAAAACGCAAGAACTGCTGACTGAGACGATCAGGACTGCACGCCAACCCATTATCATCTCCAACTGCAAAGCAATGGATCCTTTTTCATAATAAGTTTTAAGCCACTGCGCTGGAAAATTGAGAATTAGTAGACCTCGAATATTTTTGAGATTTTTTTAGATAATTCGCAGGTGTGTGTAGGTTTCCTCTCAATGTTTCACTTCACTGTAAAATAATGATAATTGATTGATTTCAGATAGACACGATGTTCTTTATGAAGTTGCTTACGTGTGCGCTTTTGAGTGGCTGTGATCAATTACCATTAGGGGGGGTGTATACTCGTTTGCTACTTCAATATTTAAAAAAAAAACCTTGTAAAATAATATTAAATAAATGATTTTAACAAACAGCTTTTATTTCAATGCACTGAAAAGGAAAAAAATAAATTTTATAGTAGTCATTGTTTTGTTGCATCGTACAATTTTCTATCATATAAAAGTTTGTCGCTAGATTAATCCAGGAAACCACAGACATGAACTGAGCAACATTGAATGTAGACAATCTCGCGACAAGCTTATATATGCAATAAAAATCAATACTTAAAAAAAAACAAGTCTTGCTACTCAGTTTTTCTACCGAGATGTGAGAAGTTGTGAGATCCTTGTAATACCAAGTCGATTATTAATATATTCAGTCCCTGCTTATAGAACTTTCTGTCTTAACTTGTTGCATAATATTCTAACCTAACATCATCTTATAGTGACCATATCAATATTAAAAATCTTTAACGTTTTAAATAAAAAGGTTGACTCGGCAATCGCATGGAAATACAATGTATTGTATCTCGTAAAGTAATACATATATAAATAAGATTGTTTAATGTGACTGCTAAGTCACGTTTTAAGTTTAAAACGTTAAAGATTTTTAATATTTGTTGTCATATAAAATGGTACCGGCAACTACACCCGTCCATCTAAACACAGTAGCTGCTTTACGATATAAATAGGTGTAGCGATGGTACCTCCCCGATGGTACCATTGTTACCCCCCGATGGTACCCCGATGCTACAATCCATGATATTATACATATACGGACACACTAATTAATTAACTACCAATATAACTTTGTAATCCTATATATTTACATGGGAATAGAAAGTTACTTATGCAGTTGACGTATCTAGGAAACTGGACGGAAATTGAAAAATATTTCAGTTTTTCCTTGATTCGTACACTAAACACGAATAGTATTCTAAATTTGAAGCTTCTATATTTGCTAGAAGTGCCTTAGATTTTCGATGATCTGTCAGTGAGTGAGTGAGTGAGTGAGTGACAAAATAAGGAACTTTGACTCGTTATTATTCTTAAACTACTGGTTAAAATTAAATGAAATTTGAACTATATCGTGTTCATACAATGCCTTCTTGGCTGATAAAAAATTGATCTTCTACTTTTATCCAGAATGAAGTTATAGGGGGTTGAAAATGGCCCGAATTGCTTCGAGAAAAGTATGGTACGGCCGTGCCGCTATTTTGCTCGACTTGGCGGGGGCACTGCCGTACCCCCAGATAATACAATCTGTTAAATCATGAAAAAAATTGTTATAGTTTTCATTGAGTGGTTTCTGCAAATAAAAAAATACAAAACAGTCAAACAATATAGTCTTAGGATATATTTATATTATTAGTAGATTAAAATATATGACACCTAAATAGATTACAAAACCTATCAAAAGTTATCAGTAGTTAAATTATTATATTAAAGAAATATTATCAGCTTGTTTTATGCTTTACATTTTCTTCAAAACTGAAGCTCGACATTATTGTTTTGGAACGCAACCGACTTAGTGGCGATTCGCGTAGCAGAGCGGTACCGGTCTAACACGCAGTGATGCACGGGTTCGATAGTTCTGGGTCTGGGTGATTGTGCATTTGTCCTTCTATTATCAGGGCAGTATATCAGATAAAAAATCGTAGCGTCGTGCTACGAACGTAGAGAGCTAGCAATATTATTTTTAGTTAGTTTAGTTGGTCAATAATCATAGAACATTTTTGTTACTTAATGCCCTTACATGCTTCTATAAAGTGAATAAAACTTATGAAAGATCCGCAAAATTTAAGTTTTTGATATTTTTTACGAGATTGAAGTAGAAAACGAGCATGGAGTTCACGTAGTCGTAAGTGGTCACTGTCGGCCATGGATATCTGTGACAATAACGTCATCTAGAACAGTTGTTTAATCTGATGTCAATTCCAAGTACGTTGTTGCTCTCGAGTGGTTGTTTGTTGGTCACCTCATATAATAGAAGTCAAGAACTGCTTCACGATATGTTATTCCTGGCAATGTACCTCCCCAGTTGAACTACACTGGTTCTACTGGTGTTACTGGTACTACGACCTTATAAAATATGTTTCTATTTACTTTTAATTTACTATGAATTTAATTACACAATACATTTTCACTATTATATCACAAGCTATTTCTCTGTTGGTGTTGTTGATTGCGTCACACAACACAACGGTTACAACAACAACAACTACTACTACTACTAGAATCCAATGCGTAGCACCGCGATTTGATTTGGTACTATGACTGCAATTTTTTTACTGCTTTTACCCAAAAATTATCTACGATAAGAAAAATCTTTTGTCACACACTTAGTTTATGACCCAGATTAAAACATAGGACACTTAATAGCGTAGTAGATGTGACCAAATCAAGAGAAGCCGCGGGAATATTCTAGTACAATATAAAGCAAAGTTTTGGTGTTCCTGAATGTATTCTTACTACGACTGGATTAAATTTTCTCAAAACATTAATTTGCCGTAAAGCGGATTTGAAAAATTTCTAATTACATAAAAGACAAAACAGCTTGGGACTGATCAATAATATTCATTTTCGTAGTACATTTAACTACTTTAAAAGTGTAGCGTATCTTGCCAAACAGGCCTCTTCGTTAGTAAACTGTAAAGTTACAGAAGCTAGCTTCTGTAGGATGTAAAATAACATGATTATTAATCAAAAATAGTAATATAGACAAGCAAAAAAAGATGCTAGATCTTCTCAGTCGAGGTCGTGTTCCGATCCGGTGGTAGTGTAAGAAATAAAATATGTAACTGATAATCTGTAAGTACCTCCATAGACCTATGCAAAATAAAGACATTTCATTTAAAAAAAGACGGTCGAAAACATAAACAAACATTTATAATAAACATAATAGACTTGTACTAAAGGTAACTACTCACTCAGGAGAAATGAAGAACGAATGTGTAATATCTCACAAGGCACACTTCCAATGTTAACTTTTGTAGCAGTCACAAATAAGGGTCGAATCCTTAACCAACAAGTTGCTACTTAAAGTTTAGCCCTCATTTAGTGCAAGTTTCCTCAGTCTTGCTCCGGCGGTTGAATGGGTCGCACATATGATTTGTCGCAAAATTTTCCGTTTTTTCGAAGTTTTTACGTTAATTCTATAGAAACGAAGAGTTTTTATAGTGTCGTAGTCGAAATATGTTCAATACTTTTCGGTACGGTCGGTGTTACTGTTTTAAATAGTTTATATAGCGAAGTATATTATAAATTTGCGTCTGCCGATGAGTGCTATTGGAATTCGATCTCAAGGTTTCTTCTGGTGATTAAGTTTCCACACAGTTTTTATGAAACTGAGGCAGAGAATCCACGTGACGAGCTAAAAGTGAGTTATTAATATTATATGTCTTTTCTATAATCAGAGATGCTAATAACACAATTGGACTCTTGAGTTTGATTACAAATCCGTTGCTACTTAGAGCTAAGTTAGACCGTGTAAGTGATTATGCTTAAGTACACCTGTCAAAGAGTAAGTAGTGATAACTTAGTTCTTACTTAGATTGAAACTCCATTTGTTAATCTAGGGTTCCAAGTTTGAATCCCATGCATGCACAACTTATTTTTGCGCAATAATATAAGTAGACATTCATTGTTTATGGTTATTAAAATTGCTTTGCATTTATTATTAAAATTAATAATTTATTAAAATTGCATAATTTATTAAAATTGCATTGCTTTATGGTTATTAAAAAACATCGTTAGAAAACCAAAAAAGAGATCCTTAAAAAAATTGAATGTGTGTGAAATCTAGCGCAGTAGACAATGACCCAAAACTTTCTTTTTCCGAGACTAGATCCGTATAAAGTTAGCGGGAAAATATTGGGTAAAACTATGCTCTTAAAAACATTCAATAGCTTTTAGTATAGTGCCATAAGTGTTACTTCAAGGTTTACAATTTTCAAAGATATCTCTAATATAATTCTCACCGTGTGTACAATCATCATTAATTCAATTCATAATAACCGATTCTTTAGAGCCGGAGGATAGCGCTCCTTTCACTCACCTCGTCACCTCGTCTAAGCAATCGATACAAAAATTTAATCTCTCCATCGTGTCTCAGTCCGGACGCATGACGGGTAATCGGGAGGGTTCCCTTCTAGCTTTAGGCTATTGAAATCACCCTTTGTTAAAGAGAGTGTTATTATTTATTTTATTGTTGTTATTTTTATTGACGTTAATTATAATTTATCACTAACTTATTAATACAGTTATTAATACAGTTTGCAAAAAATGCTTCTTATAACCAATCAATTAAAGCTAAAGGCTATTCATTTTTTGCGATTGGGATATTGATTTTTATTATTTTTTATTTGACTGAAGTAGCAAAAGACCATGCAGTCCTCCTGATTGTAAGAGGTCACTGCCGCCCATAGACATCTGTAATCAACTACACACAGAACATGGGTTCCATCTGAATTCAATCACAGATGCGATGCTGCTCTCGGGAACTATGCTGGTCGCCTCATATAAAAGTGTGCCGGCAACCACACCCTTCCATCGAAACGCAAGAAATGCTTCACGCTTGAAATAGGTGTGGCGGTGATACTTCCCCGGTTGAACTACACTGTTCTACTACCTTCCAAATAATAATTTTACAATGTTACCTTTTGTGTTGAAATAGTAATATAAAACTGTTATAATATTATATAAGTAGTAATCTATTGTCTAGCTTTCATTTAACGTGTTTGATAAAAGGCAAATTAAAAAAAAATCTCGACGACGGTTAAAACATAAATAATTGCATTTGAAAAATATAAAATAATAAACTGTCGACTCAAAGAATTTGTGTAACGAGAGATAACGTCAATAACAAATTCAACTACCTACAAACTTTGATAATAAACCCAAGAAAATCCGTCGGAAGCGGGCGGCCATAACTATTTTAAATTTCCACATATAAAATGTCAACAGAGTCATTTAACTACCAATTATCAAAATGTAGATGTATTCGTACATTCTATTTTTTATCCAAACACTAATAGTGTAATATAAATTTTGCTGGATAGCCGCTGTTAAGTGACGGCCGCTCCCGACGGATTTTCTTCGATGATTTATTAAAGTTAATATAGAGTTGAATTTTTTTAATGGTAAGTCCACCTGATGGTAAGTGGTCACTGACGCCCATGGATATTCTGTAATCAACTTCATACAGAACATGGGTTCCATATGAAGTCAATCACAAATGCGTTGCTACTTCCGAGGACTATGATGGTCGCCTCATGTGAAAATGTGTCAGCAACCACACCCTTCTATCGTAACGCAAGAGATGCTTCACGTCATATAAATTATATTTGTCATATATATATATATATATATATATATATATATATTAGGCCTATAAATGTTATTGCCGCATCATCTCTTGGTACATAAATTCTATATAAGCCTCAGGGCTTTGCGAAATATTATGTATTTATATAGGTACACATGTATTTGTGTTTTGCGTGCCGTCGAACAAATAAATCGATGTCATGTCTAAACAGTACTATTTATTGTTAATATTCGTTTCATAGAATTCAGAAATTTCTTTTCCATTGCGATTTTGGTTGTAAAAATTGTAGTATTATTTCTCGAATCTACAATTTATTCTGATATGTACAAGTAGATTAGTTTTTTTTATTTAGCATATCACTTTATATTATCTAAGTTTTATTTTATAATTGTAAATAAAGTTTGTAAATAAAATAATTTTAAAAAGCTACTTTTTTAAACAAGCTTTTATTTCAATGCACTGAAAAGGAAAAAATAAATCTTAGAGTACTCAAACCCATCATTTTGTTGCATCGTACAATTCTCTATCACATAAAAGCTTGTCGCTAGATTAGTCCAAGAAACCGCAGCCATGAATCTAAACAAAATTTAATGTGAACAATCTCGCGACAACACAAGTAATGTGTTGCGGGTGATGACAAGCTCCTTAGCGGTGTGGTTACCATACCGGTCTAACACGCAGTGGGTTCCGGGTTCAATTCCCGGCCAAAGAGGTATGCGAATGATGAGTTTAGATTCTTCTTCTGGGGCTGGGTGTCTGTGAACTCAGCTTTGTGTGTGTCCATATCACCCACGACTCAGAGAAAATCCTACTGTAGGGCTTTGAGTGTAGAAAGCGTTTTTACGAGATTTTGGATTTTATTTATTTTTTTAATTTGTTGTTTTCGTTAGAAGAAACAGATAAAGTCGTTTATAGTTTGATACATCCCTAAATATTATATTCTTAGTTTGATTTACAAGTACCTAATTAGTAGTTAGGTAGTAGGTACTATGTAATGATTAAATTAGTTTAAATAATTTAGTGAGTTGTCATTGTACCTAACACATATATCTAAAAACATGCACCAATGAAACCGAAACCAGTCATGAAAACCTCATTAAAATCGGAGCATAGTTTTGAAGAAAAATGGGAACATCTGTTTGCACAAACAAATATCTTTGCACCTCAGATATACTTTTATACCGTCTCCGTACCGTCGCGTGTAAAAAAATAAAGTTAAAGATGAATAATAGTCAGTTTATTTACATATAGGTAGATAAATGAAGTGTAATTCTCCTATATTTAGTAGGTACGAGTATCATTACTTTCATATGCCGAAGTAATAGGCATAACTTGCTCATACGAGTAAATTTGAAATGATTTAACAGCGACCTCTCTTATATTATTTGGCTAATTATCGTGAACATAATCTACTTGAACGCAGACGGGGTTGAATGTTACAAGTCATTAGTTGGCCTGAAGGGTTGTCTAAAGGACAAATAAATGTAATGTGTTCTTTTTTAAAGTAAATTGCACTCTGTAACATTGTATAGGATGATAGATTAACAATTGCTTTTCGTAGTAATAAGACTTATATTAATATACGCTATATTACTTATACCACTTATACTTATGATTAAAAAAGATACAATAAAACTTCGTGTTCTAATCTCTCTATATATTATATAGCTTAAATTTGTGATTCGTTTCTAAGATACATGCCGCAGGAGGAGGAGTAAATTACGCACGGTTATAGTTAATGTAGAGAAGGATTGCGCAATGCTAATATATTTTTTCAAATAATGCATAAAACATACATAGAATCAACTAAAAACACATTACACCTGCATTTGACACAAACACATACATATTAAACGAAATAAAACATTCAATGTGACTATGAAAATACATAACGTCAAATATGTCTTAGTTAAAATACCCGGTATTGCTTTTAAATGCAGCTTAGCTAAAAACTTCTTTTTACCTTGAACGGGTGCGTTCATAATAACTTGGAAATTATTACAATTTATTTAGATTAAAGAAATATTGGTGATAAATTTAGGCATTGATAAATTTTCACGTGGTGCTCCTGCAAATGCACGTTTTTGAGTTCTGTTAATATTCAATCCAAGCAGCGATATGTGAAGTGCGGAATAGTGATGTGACGAATATTCGCCTTGTTTGCATTTTTGCATTCGCTTTCACAAAGTTTGCGCGAATGTTTTGAGTATATCAGGCAAAAAAATATTAATTGAAGATAAGTAAGTGCCTTTTGAATTGAAGATATTTTTTTTATAAAATATTAATTTGATTTTTAAACGTAGGTATATAGTGTTTTCTACTCTTTTAAAAAAAATCTATTATTTCTTTAGGGTTGCGCACTCAAATGATAAAATAATTAATAATTATTTCTTAGACTCCGCTGTCCGTCTCTCGATCTGTCTATCTCATAAACTATGACAGATACAGACAGTTGAAATTTTTACAGATGATGTATTTCTGTTGCCACTATGGCAAATACGAAAAACGGAAAAAATAAGTATGTAAGAGGTCTCCATACGTTTTTTTGCTCGATAATAATAACGGGAAAGGCAGACTCTTGAAATATTTACAGAATAATTATTTTTATATTTAAATCAAAAATAAATAATAAGATCAAAATAAAATAAATATTTTTGGGGGGTCACTTTTTAGGTAATGGTACGGAATCCATCGTGCTCCAGTCCGACTTGCACTTGATTGGTTTTAAAACTTATTTTTGAAGATAATAATTAAATTTCAGCGGTTCTGTCAAACTCAACCATTTTCAGAACAAGATGCAAACATGGGTCGCACCTCGTGCGAACGAGACTGCCGTCAAGCCAATGCCGATTGACTTCAAATAAAAAAATAAAGTGTGTGTACTTATGTACACATGTTAGAAGTTGTACTTCTTTGGCATAACATAAAAATCTTTAAAAAAAACCTTCTTATTCTACGTTAGTAGAAAATACGAAACTAACAATAGAAAAATTCACCACTTCTGAAAAAACAGTTACGAATCCCTGTTCACCGCTTGTAAAAACTAAACTAAACTAAAAAAAATAATAATAAATATGTATGTCGGATCCGGTTATTTAGAATAGAAGCGGTAGGAGCGTTGATCTGTGCTAATTTCTTTTCGTCTCATCTTGGCAGAGACGTGTAGTCAGCCGAGGGTGACATAGACAATAAAAAGTTTACGTCACCCGGAAAATGGCGGGAACACGGAACTGTCCCTCCGTTTCGTTTTTTATAAAATTAATTTTCATTTGAATGTAATAGTTGCTGTATTTGTGTTAGAAGACATTGTGAAAATTATGTCAAGCGAATTAAGCACAAGATGAATTGGGATAAAGATTCAATCCACGACTATTTTAAGTTTAACAATACTAATCAGTAGCTCGAGTCGTTTGTGTTCAAAAAATGGTGTACCGCGATTGTAAATATCGTCAAGCTATTATGAGATCGCGCAGCGTGTCTCGGAACTACAGGACCCTAAGGACATCTTAGGCGTGAGCGAGACCGTCAGGGAGCCACTTGAGGACATGAAGCTCTAAGTTAAAGACTGATACATTCGTGTGGATAAGTACAACGAGTTTTGGTGAGTTTGTTCCAATTTTTATCTTTTGAGAAGTTTTCATTTTTCTTCGATTAAGGTGCTAAGTGTTCACTAATTATAGAAAGTGTTTCTTGTAAATTATCGAACATGTTACCTAAACGGTCTCACAATTTTTTTCTTTAAACGAAATGTGATATTTTTATGAATTCATGAGATGTTATGAAATGAAATGAAATGAAATGAAATGAAATGAAATGAAATGTCTTTATTTTTGCATAGGCCTTCGGGGGCGCTTACAAATTGTCAGTTACATTTATATATATTTTTTACACTACCACCGGATCGGAACACGACCTCAACTGAGAAGATCCGGATGTTTTTGTCATGTGTATTTTTACCCGACGGCGTTAGGAGGGTAATGGCTTATGTATTTGTTTCATGTATAATACATGAAACAATACGGCCAGCGTGACGTCATAAGTTTTCAACATTTAGACTGCCACTCCAATATACATATATTTAAAATCCTTTATCGCTTGTAACCTAGACCACAACAGCAATTAAGCGCTCTATGCCTTACTGCACTTTAAACGAATTTAAATCTTTCATAGTAATGTCACAACACTGCACTTTATCAAAAACAATGTAACGAAATACTTTGTCATATGTTTTTGTTTTGTCCTAACAAATTCAGCAGCAACTTTATTTATGCCAACTCAAATATGAAACTATGTCTCCTTAGAGTAAAAGGCAAAACATTTTTTGTTATTTATACTTAAAATGATCGATAAAGTTACAAGTTTATATACAAAGTTTCAAAAAATATTTATGCGATAACAAATAATTCTGTGTCCTCTTAGAAAAATGATGCATCTTGAAATTGTAAATCTTACGCATAGCATTTTTGTGTCTCTTTTGTTATGATTAGATTGATTTCTATTCATCAATAAATTTTACTTATTAGGGTTCGTACCTAAACGGTAAAAATGGTACCCTATTACTAAGACTCCGTCCATCTGCCTATTTCCAGGCTGTATTTCATTAACCGTGATAGCTAGAGAGGTTTTACAGAAAAGAAAAACAGAATAAAATAAATATTTAAGGGGGCTCCTACACAACAAACATGATTTCTTGACGTAATTTTATAACTAATGGTACGAAACACTTCGTACGCGAGTTCAACTCGTACTTAGCCGTTTTTTATTTGGAGAAAGTGACTATACAGATATCCAAGGTATACCAATTTAGTGGTAGCAACGTCAAACAAATAATGTCTAACCTCTATGGCCCACCTAAGTAAGACACTAATCTTATCAGTGGGTAATTTAGGTGTCTCCTTATCAGCTCTGTTTAAAATGGTAGAGTTTAACTAAAAGTTACTTTTGCTTTATTTGCACTTATTGCTCTTCAATCAGCTGACATCCCTCCTCTGTATATAGTGGTATATTGCTGAAAAAGTTGAAAATACAAAAATTTGGTTACATGTAATTTTTGTTACTAGTCACCCCTCGCAACGGTCGAAATTTGACCGTAATTTAAATTAAAAAACTAAACTTCATGTTGTCCAAAGTAGTACGAATATTTCTCAAATTCAAATAAAATGCAATATTTTTCAAGTTATTTTGAACGCGCCCGTTAAATATAAGAAGAGGTTAATTAGCTAAGCCGCATTTAAAAGAAATAGCGGTGTTTTGACAAAGACATCTGACAATTTTTCGTTATGTGTTTTCATAGTAAGATATTGAATGTTCTATTTCGTTTATTATGTATGTGCTTGTGACAAATGCACGGTAGTGTGTGTAATGGGTTTTTAGTTGATTTTATGTATGATATATGCATTATTTGAAAAAAATATTAACATTCTGCACTCCTTCTCTACGTCCACTATAACCACACAAAATTTCACACTAATCCATCCGTAGCATATTACTTTAAAATGCACAAGTTTTTGCTTCTCGTATTAATATATAAGAAAGATATGTTATTACCGACTTACTTTTTTAAATTCGTGTGAAACCGTGAGGACAGTTATTCTTAACTCACACTCACATTTATTTAGTCCGAACCTGGTAAACCTAAACTTGACAGCTTGAGAGGTGACCCTTATTCATGCGTGCCCAATAGTGGGACCATCATTGTATTGTGGGAGTATCATTGTATCGTATCATAACATCGTATGATACAGTAATCTTGCAAAGTGACGTAGCATTAATTCTTTCAATAAATAATAAATGTCAACGACCATGTTCAATATGTAACAACGTCCTATTTTCCACTTTATTTTTCTCCGAAGAAATAGCAAATATTTCGTTGGAAAATAGCAGTGTATATCTTGAGACCTCTTTACCCTCATTAGCTGGATCGACGCCTACTTGAAAATTTTGCTTCAAGAGGCGACCATCGAGACCCTAACAAACAAAGCTCTCACACTTTCTACACTCACAGCCCCACATTAGGATTTTCTCCTGTGTCGTGGGTGCCATGGACATACCAACAACACAAACACCCAGACCCAGAACAGAGATCTAAATTTCTCATTACAATAACTGTCCGGTAATCGAACCCAGAACCCACTGAGTGTCAGACCGGTATGGTGCCCGCTCCGCCGGCGCCGCTACTTCGCTCCGCGGGTTGTCAAGCAGGGAGAACTCAAATCAAATTTATTTATTTGTGAATATGTGGTAGCATATGTAGGTACGGTTGGTTATCAAACATTTTTATTCAATTGCTTATTCTGCCACTGAGTAGCTTACAAATATACGTTAAGATAATCAAAGAAATAATTTTAATTGATTTTAAATGATAATAATAAATGTCTCTAGATATTGTGTCCACAGATTATTGAATAATATTTAAATTTACACACTAGTCCAGAAGTCTGATTGATCACTTTAATATATAGCTATATATTTCTGGGTAATTGTAAGTAAGCGTTTATTAGAGCGCCTATTTAGAGTTCACTATAAATAATTAAGTAGTTGAATGTCGATGTCGAACGTCCCGCCCGACGGCAGCAGAGGTGTCCCACTTTACACCTGATCGAGATACTAAATATCCCCGTTATATTCATCTGTGCAGGTGGAAATTTATTGAACGGTTCACTGCAGCTTAGGATTATGGTACAAAAACCGATTGGAACTAATTCAATGTATGAATATGAACATACATATACAAGTACTTTGAGGTATTACCGTGTTGCAGGTAATATCCCTAATTAATTTACATATAGGTAGATTATATACAGTATATAGCTTCTTTAAAATATGTACCTACCATGATTATAATATTACAAACAAACTGCTACGTGGATTAAAAAGAAAAAAATCATGGCCTAACCTCCCTTCATCCAATTTTATTTCGGCGCGTATCGCCTAATAGGTTTTTCCGGCGATAATTGAATGAGGCGATAAGCTGGTTGGCAGCCATGGGTTAACTAAGTTATTAGTCTGCCTCTAGTGAATGGCGGGCTAAAAAATGTGTTACTGATGTAGATACGTATTTTAAAAATTTCATCTTAAATTTTAGTTAAAATTTATATTAGTTTAGCATGCGGAAACCCATTGCCCGAAAACTTCCAATTGCGGCTTTGGGGCCTTCCTGATTTATCGACGACGTAAAAAAAGACATTGTCCCTAAAAGTGGGTAGCAAAAACATTTGGGTCCAATTTTGCACATTTTTTCCAAAATTCTCAAGCGTGTAATTTTCTCACGATCTTTTCTTTCGCCTTTTATGGGCATTAAAGCAAGTCAAAATCAATGTCCATTACACTTTATACTACATTTTATATACAATATAAAAGATATACTCGTTTTGATTAAAACAGTTGCCACAACTATGTGCCTGTGTAATTAATCACGATGCATAAGGTAATGATGACAATTTAACACGCTTTCATTAGGTAGAACTCTTTTTGGTAAGTTCAAGTCTGAATTAATTTAAAATTGTGTAATTTTATAATAATTTTAGGAACCTATGGTTTCATATATCGTAAAAAAATGTTTGTTTACTCCTTGACACAGATAATATTTTTGTACAGATAATAAATATCCGGGAGTCCTCTTCGCAAACCTGCGTCGCTCACACGACGTCGGGCACCTTTTAAAAGTTTCTCCCTCGAGAACAAAAAAAGCTTTATTATCCGTGTTAAAAACAAGATACTTTGAAATAATAGCGAAAACAAATATAACTAAATATTTATAATAAAAAAAAAACAAACTCGCTAAGTTGCTAATCAGATCTGCTTATTTGAGGTCGTATTCTGACGCAATGATAATGTAAAAAAAATATTCTTACTGACAAATTGTTGCTGCCCCTGTAATTCTATACAAAACAATGGGATCTTATTTCAATAATTATTATATTATAACTTTCAAATCGTGCTAAGAGTTTCTTATTTGCTTTTTTATGAAATTAAGACGCAGGCGGGCAGATACGTAGTACAGTACATAATAAATACTTGTGTCATACATTTGATATGGGAAAATAAGCTTCTAAACCTTAACAACTCTCACCTGTTCCCAAAGGGTACATATTGCTGTGGAACATGCATAAGAAAATCAAGCTAATATATCGTTTACGTGTTACAATAACACGCAAACGAAATATACGTGGATGGGATATTCTGAACAACGCACAACGCGCGTCCCGCTACGTATTAGTATATCCACTCTTACTTAATTAAACTAAGTCAATGTCCATTTCAATTTGCAGCGAATTATTGAAACGGACTGGCGCTTTGAAAACTAATAACCTAACTAATAACGGAAACACATCAACGAAATCACTCATTTATAGCTGCATTAACCAATTAATACGTGAAGCAGCAAAATTAAGTACAGAACTATTGATCTGATTGAAGTAGCAAACGGGCATGCAGTCTTATGGTAAGTGGTCACTGCCATTAAGCAACTTAATAACAGAACAGGAGATCTATCAGAAGTCAATTAAAGATGCGTTGCTGCTTAAGAGGAACTAGATGGTCGCCTCATATTATAGTGAGCCGGCAACTGCTACCATTTAATAAAAAAAAAATATACGTAACGAATAGACAACCTTCTTCCTTTGGGAAGTCGGTTAAAAACTCTAAGAATAATACATGATAACACAACTTAAATCAGTGGGTAAAGGTGTATATTTCTTATTACACAAGTTTACCTAAATGAGTAATAGGAAAGGATATTAAATATAAAGTATATTAAAATATAACATTTGCATTAACATTAACATAACAGTGGATACTGTTTTTACCTTATTACTTAAGTAATAAGACACAGTTTTTAGCCTTTCGGTACGGAACCCTACGGAAAAACAAACGGTTATTGATTACTGGATGGCAAAATAATTAAAAGGGTAACTAATTAGTACAATAATAAAATGCATTAAAATAGAAATTCAAAATAAAAAAAAAGTAAAAGTAATCTCATTTGTAACCCATTTTGTATTTGTAGGTTTTATTTGATACCCATATTGCCATAGCAATAAAAAATGTTCCCTCCTCTTCCCCTTTCTCTCTGATCACAGACCCTAGATTTAAAAATATCTAGCCTATGTCACTCTGAGAACTTCATTAAGAAACCTTAACAATACTTTAATAATTTTAATAAAAGCCAATCGCAATTGCTCAAAAACCAATTATTTAATGCCTTTCGTAGATATTCATCAACATAGGCATCCTATTTGAGCCGATCCGTCAAAGACTGGCTTCTACACTCACTAATCTATTACTATCGCATTCACGACAGCGTAGACAGACTACTAAATAAAGACATTCAATAGGTATAGTAGTAACATACTGGACTTAGTGAGGGACCTTATCAATCACTTTCCAATTGGTAATAAATTGTACTAAAGTACATGTAAATTTCAAAGATATGGTATCAGTTTTAACTTAAATTTAATTGACGATTACAAAGAAAAAATACTAAACCACTGAGTTTCTTACCGGATGTTCCTATAGGAAAAATATTCTAATGTAAAATGTATAAGTGCCTTCGTCGGTTTATGCAATTAGGTAAAATTATTTTAATTAGGTAAGAAGTAGGATGAAAAGTTTTGAATGAAAATCTTAACAACCGTAACAATGTCTTATTATATTTTCTACAATCAAGACATCTACAATAAAATTTCCCTACCGTATGGAGTACATCTTTTTACTTCTAACAGTACAATTGAACGAGATTGACTCACGGAGTGATAATGGATTAAAATTTTATCTTCAGGTAATTCAGAAATATTATACCATAGGTATTTAGCAGTAATAAGTATATATTTTTTTTATTTGACTAAAGTAGCAAACGAGCATGCAGTCCACCTGATGGTAAGTGGTCACTGCTGGCCATGGACATCTGTAATCAACTTCATACAGAACATGAGTTCCATCTGAAGTCAATCATAGATGCGTTGCCACTCCCGAGGACTATGCTGGTCGCCTCATGTGAAAGTGTGTCGGCAACCACACCCTTCTATCGAAACGCAAGAAACGCTTCACGCTAGAAATAGGTGTGGCGGTGGTACTTCCCCGGTCGAACTACACTGGTTCTACCACCTTGATAACAGTAATGTCCTGGATGTACCTTGTATAAACCGAGAACCAAGAAGCTTTAAGCGTTATTCGCTTGGCAACGTCGGACATTAAAAACAAATGTATGCGTTCGATCTTATAAGGCCAAAAAATTACGATATAAATTGTAACTAATTTTACTAAAATTCGCTGAAAAGTTGACACGACGCTATATGCAAATATTTCGTGGATTTATAGATGGGCAATTACTATTATAAACGACGACACAACGACGTAGCAGTATGACACTTAAAGAGTTCCAAGTATTTATATTGATACATATTTTAGTGTTTGTTTGCCACCCACGACGTGAATTCCAATGTAGGATTATTAAAACAATACGGTGCTACATTATGTACAAAGAATAATACATATTTACCAATATATTTCTCAACACTAAAATACAGACGACAGTCAGCAAAAAACTCAAACAAAATAAGTACATAAAAAATCGTATTACAATAACACCATCGTTCTACTAAAGTAAGTGCTACGTATATCATAGTCGTCGTCAACCCATTACTGTCCCACTGCTGGGCACGGGTCTTCTCTCGGAATGAGAGAGCTTAGGCCATAGTCCACCGCGCTGGTCAAGTGCGAATTGGTGGACTTCACACACCTCCGAGAACTTTTTTTTTTTTTAAAGAACTCTCGGGTGTGTAGGTTTCCTCACGATGTTTTCCTTCACCGAAAAGCAGTGATAATTAAAGTATAATACGTACATAAATCAGTGGTGCGTGCCTGGGTTTGAACCTCGGACCTCCCGATCGAGAGAGCAAGTTTTAACCATTAGGCTATCACTGCTCCTACGTATATCATAGTACTACCGTAAAATGTGTATGTGTGATCCACCCATGTGTGGTGTATAGTTCGTACATGACAATCGGTAGATCACGATAGACCTCGCGGGGAGTTACCAATATTGCATCTATTTAGCGCCTTTGTTCTATAGAAATTTACATGTCTATGAACGACAGAAAGCTCTAACCATCAGGCGAAGTGCACGTTCGCTACTTCAACTACTACTTCAATATTATGTAACAAAGAACATAGCTACGAGTACACTGCATTTGTTTAACTTTATTTTATCTCTGTAACACGGCCCTGACATGCAATCGATCGATTGGCATCTCATTTCCGAGAACGTCCTTACATCCAATGTACTATCGACCAAATTGATTCATGGCCCACCATATGCTTATTTTCCTCCAGCCATTCAAACGCAATTTGGTCGAACTTTGCCTTAACATTTTGCTGTCTGGGAAGCCGACTTGTTATTATTTTATATGACACTGACAGTTACTGATTTCACTGACCGTGCTTTCTTTTTCAATAATTATCTTTATTGTCTCTGTTGTCACCGTTAAAATGAAAAATTAGTTAACATCGCCAAGACCCAATAACAATTACCTTTCTAAATTGTAAGTATAACTTACAATTCCCAAGTCATTTAAAATTATGGAATACCTATTATTAAAATATCCATAATTTTCGTTCTTTTTTTATCTGACTGAAGTAATAAACGAGCATGCAGTCCACCTGGTGATAAATGGCCACTGCCGCCCATGGACACCTGTAAGCAACTTCATACAGAACAGGGATTCCGTCTGAAGTGAAAGTGTGTTCTTTATTCCATTAATCATATTTGACCGTATTGTATTAATAATAATATGTTAATAATTATATGTAAATTGATAATAAGATTTAGCAATATTTCGGTAATTTCGTGAAATGTCTTATGCCGGGTTTGTCCCTAACCTTGCCTTCAGTCATTCTGAGTAATGTTTCTGTAGTTTAATAATATTTAACACGTCATAAGTGCAAGGCCACTTAATAAAGCTCGGAACACATGAGACTTTTATACAACGAGAATGGAAAACAACCCACTCGAAAAATTATGCTTGTTACCGACGAATCACGAATATTTGATGAACCCGTGACAGATTGGTCGCCTCGCAAAGGGTTGCGGGTTCGATTCCCGGCCAGTCGGATATCTGAATAATGAATTTAGATTTGTGTTATAGATACAGATGTTTGAAATAAGATTTTATAAAATCATTAATTTTGTGGAAAATAATATAAAGAGTAAGGATACTGAAAAGTTTATTCTCTAAGGGGCTAAATACGGTATTTTATTGTGTGAACTATGGCTATAAGCGTATGATAACCTACATATTACACTTATTTGTAGCACTAGTTAATAAGCTGACATAGAATATAAAATACAACTGGAATAGAAATAGTTTGTTTTAAATACAAGCTGATACAAGATAAATGCTCAGATATTTGCCCGGGCTGCAGCTCTACCCGGGCGAGGGATTTCTAATTGTACATTTATATGACCTGCAATATTAATTTTCTGCAATATTAATCGGGTTATTAAATCTCTTCTGGTTGTTTTGTAATTGTTTGCAGAATCTTTGTTTGTGTTTGTTGCGTTTTACTATGTTTCAATGTGTGTTTCAATTTTTATTGATATACGTTATGCAACGTTCTATTGAAATAGGATGAGTTTTATTACGAGTATATTAACAGATATTTAACGTGCCAAATACGAGCTGACAGAATCATATTTTCTTCACTAGTATTATTGACTAGCACGGCCCTTTGGCTTACAATTAGGTGACAAATTAGGCTATTTAGGCGAGAAAAAAAAATGTATATTTTTTGTGTTGGTAGTTTTCTTAGGATTTCTCTACGCCCAAGCATGATATTTTTTTTATGGTCAAATCTGACAAGTAGACATTTGGACCTACAATTAGCTTTTTTTTTTTGCTGTGCGATAATTTTACTCGGAGTTACAGCTTGTTGAAAATCACCGAAAAATTATGTTGTTTTTTTTTATCCCTTAAGTTTTATGACTAGTGAATAAAATGTAACTCGCAAATGTCTATGATAAGTAATTATTAATATAAACCTTCGTGTAATAAAAAAGTTACTCGTGTTTTATGAAATCGATTTTGTGGATTCATGTTTGCCTTACCATGCTTTAAAACGATACTGGCATACTTATTTTCGCGACAGCACTTCGTATTTGCTGTCTTTCAAAAATGTAAAATTAAGAAAATTGCAATCATTTAAAAATTGAAAACAAATAAAAAAATTCAATAAATTTTCGTTTGGTTCATATTTAATTAGTACATGAAGTATCGATGCACTAAGAAAATATTTTTTCAAATGTTATCACTTCACTGCATGTTTTCTAAAATAGTCCTAAATTCGTGTCGCATCAATCAAAGCTACTTTAAACTGCATCTTAATTTATTGTTGTTTCAAGCGCCAAAAAAGTGCTCAGATCGCCACGAAACCGGACCCAAACGACGCAGAAAAATCTGACGATTCCGAATATGTATATAACTCAATTTCGCCCTTCGTGTCGCTTGAAACAAATGAACCGGAACCACTCGAAAAGAATTTTCCATATACGTATATCTACTGTAAGTATTTTAAATCAAGCCAGTAATTAAACAGCTAATTAATTTAGCTGTCTGTGACATACACAAAAAAGGATAACGTAATATGTGATTTTACTAAAATTATTTCTGACCCCTCATCTAGATAAGAATAGCTGACTAACATCGCCTGAGGTACGGAATAGATAGATATGCCGCTCGCATTTGAAAGAAACCACACTTTATGAGTGAATTTATTTAAAGCAGCACATATAACTTTAATTGCAAAAGTTGTTAGGTTATAAATTATAACCTAATAACGATTATAACTTATAATCGTTATTCCTTTCACAAAATGTTGTAAAAACCAGCAAAACTTAGCAATTTGCGAAACTATTACAAGATTTAAAAGTTTGGATGCCTAAGTTGTATAAAGATCTACCTGTGAAAATCCCTGTCTCTCAGACAATCGCTCAACGTACAGAGAGTAGATCCGATGTTTGTTAAACTTCTTTGAGAATCACGGCAAACTTTCAGACATGAGATTCCTTTAAATAATATGTTTCTAAGACGAGCATGCCTTCAAAAATTGAATACAGAAGCATTGACTTAGACATTCGAAGTGTAAGTTGGTCAACCCTTTATTTACCCACTCTTAGAAATGGATCACCTCTCGGAGTAAAAGGAGTAATTCACCGTTCATAGTTCACCGTGGTAGCCAAATGCGGATTTATAGACAAATTCTTAAGAACTTAAAAAATCTCTTAGGTCAACAGATTTCTTTACCAGGTTTTCGGTTCGCTATCGCAAATGATAATCAACCTGTAAAAAACAAATAATTTAAAAAAATCTGAAGTGAGCGCGTAGGATTTGAACATCGGAACCCGCAGTGAGAGGCCGATTTGCAAAAATTATAAAATTGTAGAACATTTACATAATTTTATAGCTCGTTGTACGATTTGATACCAAGAAGACACTTATCAGTCGTCGACTTGAGGATTTATTCGAATATACGTAATTATTGGAGGTGTACAGACACCTCCAATAATTTGCAATAATCAGTGACCACTAACCATCACGTAGACTGTTACTTTACTATTTGTTATGATGAAAATTATACTTCTCAAAAAGTTACTTAGTGCCCTAAAGGTACATTGTTATGAACAGATGTTATAAGCAGGGCGTGAGGGGATCTAACTTAGGAGGGAGAGCATTCTTTCGTTTCTATACCTTTGTAGCGTTTTTTTTTAAATTAATTAGTTAAACATATTGTCTTTATTGTAAGATCGTATATGTCATTCTTAATTAGTCATTTTAAGTAACTGTATAGGGTGAGCGGCTGGGCCTACCGCACCGTCTGGTCCTTACGACGGTATGCGACCACACATTGCGCCGTCCTTCCCGGGGTCGTATGACCGAACTATTCCACCTCCCACTCTTGTCGCCCGCGACCTCGGAAGCCCGTTTTAGTCGCCTCTTACGACAGGCAGGGGATTGCGTAACCCTATTCTAATCCCGGAACTACAGGTTGGTCAGTTAAGACTAGATACATATCTGATAACGGCTACAGGCGTGATTTTATCGCACCCTTGAAATCAGGACACCGCAGCGCTAAACTGCTATTATCAAAGAAAATATATCAAGAATATCAGAGAGTATCAGAAAAAGGGCATGGAGGTAGTGCTTTCCCTGTCCATCCACAGAGGGTGGTGCGACCTTCACAAAAAGTTTTAGCAAATGTTTTAGAAAGGAGTTACAAATTCATATAAACGAATACTATTACACCATCATTACTTTTTTCAAATCTATTTTTCAACCTGAAAATCGAGCTGGTTCATTTTGGTAAAAAAACACTCTCTATATAGCACACTTATAAGAATCAAATTCTGGGAAGAAATGATAAATGCCAAACCAAGGAAATACGACTTTTAGGATTTTTTTTTAAATGTTTTTTATACACTCTCTAATTAAGTCTTATCTAAATCAATTCTTCGATATTATGTCGATTGATTTAAATGTATGTACTCAACCTGTAACCTACGTTGAGGATTATGTATATTTATTTAGATACGAGTATCTACACTACCTAATAGGTAATTAATCAAAACTTCCCCTAGCCCCATTACTGCGCTTTCCCTACATGATACATGGCCCTCATGTTACATACCTAGGTACTAATTCCCTACCCATTACTTTCCCTCTTCGTTACCCCTGCCACCAGCTCTCTGCATTTTCATGTAGGTGTCAAGATCAACACATCATTCCGGATTGAGTATATTCCCCCCGATTCCATCCGTTGTAATAGAATTAGTAATGAACGCGCGTCCCTAATAGTATTTCCACGTCGTCCATTTAGCTCGCTCAGATGACCGTTACGGGATTAAGGCGTAGGTTGTAGCATCAGCGGATGTATTGGAAGCGAGCAAAATAAATAATAACGCTTGCTTCACTCATAGTTCACACTAGGCATTTTTCATTGGATGTCCCGGATTCTTGTCCCGGAGGACGGCCACCGAGGGGTTTTAGTGCAGTAAGAACTCCGCATAACTTGAAGGTTTCCGCCGATAACAAAAAAAAAAACAAAATCAGAATCCACTGTGTGTCAGAAAGGTATGTTGACTGCTCAGCCTCCCAGATCGTGTTGATATTATTTTGGCAAATTATCATTCACTATTAAATATTTCCTGAAGTAGTATTTATAAAAAAATAAAAAATAAACCTGATATACTAAAGGGAATTGGAATAGTTTATATTGTTACTTTTACAAGTATTACCAGGTATTATCAATTTTTCTCAACTTATACCTGTTATTCACTACTGGAGAAGTACTACCGTCACACCTATTTCTAGCGTGAAGCATTTTTTTGCGTTTCGATAGAAGGGTGTGGGTGCCAGCACACTTTTATATAAGGCGACCATCATAGTCCTCAGGAGTAGCATATTCTATTTGAAGTTGCTTACAGATGTCCATGGGCGGCAGTTGACCATTTACCATCAGGTGGACTGTATGCTCGTTTGCTACTTCAGTCAGATAAAAAAATGTATTTAAAAGTATACACGTATTCATTGCCATAAATGGATAACCTAAATAAAAGTAAGCTATGGTAAAGAAAGATAGAAAGAAATAAAATAATTATCACTGCTTTTCCGTGAAGAAAAACATCGTAATAAAACCTACACACCCAAGAAATCTTTAAAAAAAAGATATCCGAAATATGTGAAATCTACCAATTTGCATCTGGACAGCGTGGTGGACTATGGCGTAAAACTTTCTCATTCTGAGAGAAGACCCATGCCTAGCAGTGGAGCAATTACGGGATGCGAGATGGAAAAGAACTCAAGCCGAACCTACCTGTAGTCAACGTAATAAATGACAGTCATTATAACCGAATAAATATCAAACAGCTTTTGCTTTATTAATACTCGCTTGCTTTAGAACATGTGCCTAAAAGACCGTAAAATACATTTTAAAATGGCGGATAGGTTCAAAATGCATTATATGGAATGTAAGATGAACAGAACGCAAAGATTTACATTTTATTATTTAGATAAAAGTGTTCAATTACGAAAAATAATTTACGTCCTAGAGAGTATGTCTATTTATACTGATATTATAAGGAGAAATAGATTGTTGTTTTTCGATAGTTTGAAAGGAGGCCATTTACTGCTTTAGGCTTTAGGCTATAATGTACCTATTTATGTATTATAACGTTTTACTAGTAGGATAATCCATTTAATTTTAAGTACGATTTCTATTTACCACGGAGTTTCCATTTATTTATTATATACATAGATAAGGAGGGTTTATGTCAGTGTGACCCGTAGTTCCTAAAACACTGACAGTGTTATCTAGCAGTACGGCGAGACTTAATCTTTATGAAAAGTAGAGTCGAGCTTTTTAATCTATTTACAATATATAGGTAACATGGAGGATAAAGCTTTTCATGAGTATGGATATATTGTAAGCAAATATGTCAAAATATATGTAAAATTTGTTGATGTTATAAACTTGCGAAAATTTTAATTATTTGTTATGTTGCATTTGGTTTAAATTAAAAATATTAATGTCGTTTATGATTTGTGAATACTGGCAATAATTATTCGACGCGATAAGCTCATGAAAAAAATATTTCAATTTGGACGTTATTCAATTGTTTTGCGGTTCGTGGATGATGCAATAAAAAACATGAAAGATTGTATTTTTGTTAAGGCGATTGTGTTTATTTGAAAATATAGAAAAAACGTGTGAACTTATGAATAAACAAGTGAATACATGATTATCTCGAACTGTAAGTGTGTAGTTGCTTATTTACATTAAAATAGTGAACTTACTATTTTCAATATGCATTTATTTATGTATGTGTATGTATTTATCTACATCTTTTGACAGCTTGACAGATTGTGACATATGAAGTTGCAAAGTGATATATAGTAGACATAAATTTTATAAATTACGCCTTCCGGTTTTATAATTATTTACTAGATATGAACGTAGCTATATCAAAGTAAATATTTAAAAAAAATGACATATCCAACATAAGACAATTACTTACTTTTTAACGACGAATTACTTTACAACGAAAATTACTTTTTAACCAATTTCTCAAAAGAAAGAGGTTATCTACCTATCACGTACCTATACGTTTTATATTCTGTTTTTGATTAAACGAATTAAGTTATTGTATGCTGCTAGTTTCGCAGGGAGGGCCATTTTTTTATCTCACTGAAGTAGCAAACGAGTCCTGTATGAAGTTGATTACAGATGTCCATGGGCGGCAGTGACCACTTACCATCAGGTGGACTGCATACTCGTTTGGTACGTCAGTCAGATAAAAAAAAAGAAGTCCTTTGACGTACATGATTTGTATAATTAGATGCTTTCAACTATACAGATCTCTATAATTAGGTGCTACCAAATATACAGATGGCATTAGACGTAGAAGTGGTCTTGCCGGACTACAGTTATAAACTAGTTACTCAAATCAGAAAATAGCAAAATTGCAAGAAGTCCACCTGATGGTAAATGATCACTGCCGCCCGCGACCCGTAGATAGATTACTTGATGAAAGATGAGAGTGCTATATATTTGAGGTAGGACACAAATGCTTTGCTAATGTTTTTTTAAGTCAATAGTCAAAACTATCAAGGTTTTGGTGCAGTACCGGGGAGGTACCATCGCCACACCTATTTCTAGGGTAAAGCAATTTTCGTGATCCGGTGGAAGGGTGTGGTTGATGCCTCACATTCATATGAGGCGACCATCTTAGTAAGCACAAATCATCCGTGATTGACTTCATAGAAAACCTGTTTGATATGAAATTGCTTACAAATGTCTATGAGCGACCATAATCGCCTAACGTCTGGTTGACTGCATGCTCGTTGGCTACTTTAATCGGGTAAAAAATATATATAACATCCTGCTTTCCCAGTAAGGTCATAAATTGTTTTATTATTAATAACAATATACTATTATTAACTTCATTTCTATACCATTCAAACAAAATTTGATATTGCGTGCTTCACACAAAGAAATGTTAAGCCCTCTCTTACGCGGCTAGCCGTTGTTCCAGTTTAATATGAACCCGCCCCAAAATTTCCAACCGCGGCAGTTGAAATTTTAGGGCAGTTTCATATTATACTGGAAAAGCGGTTAGCCGCGCCCGCGGTTAACCGCTAGTGCGAAAGGGGGCTAAATCAAGATGTTCTTGCTACCCTTCTTGTTATTCAAAACTCCGTGTAGTTTGCAAATATAGTTAGTGAAGCATGTAAATAAGCGACGCGATATCAAAATTTCTATTTTAGAGACAAAAAACATTTTACGTTAACAAACTGTATCAAAAAACACCCTCTGTCCATGCGTCCAGAATGCCGGTCTTGTCTTATAGGCCATAGTCCATCGCGCTGGCCAAGTGTGAATTGGTGGACTTCACACACCTCCGAGAACTTTTTTTTAAAGAACTCTCGTGAGGAAACCTACGTGCATAGGTTGTTATGTTTTCCTTCCCTGAAAAGCAGTAATAATTAATTTCTAATATGCACATAATTTTAGAAATATCAGTGATGCGTGCCTGAGTTTGAACCTCGGACCTCCAGATCGAGACGGCAAGTTTCATTTCCATTAGGCTATCACTGCTCTACGCCGATCAGTGGATTCTCACCTGGCTATGCCTCCAGGCATAATAAAGGAAAATTTAGTGATTTCCACCCTGTCCGTCTGCGGTATTCATACAAATTTCCTATTATGATTTTGGGAAACAGACTGAAAAAATACGCCGAAACAAAAACGTGATGTTGAAATAAATAAAATATTGTTAAAATAAACAAATATTATTCACTCATCACAAAGGAAAATTCGTGTTGTTAAAGCATTCGTATGGCAATGTATAGACTCAATCTGCGCCCTATTCTACTCATACGTATTATAAAGGTGAAAATTTGTGAGGATGCATGTTTGTTAATGGACGGGTAAACGAAACTGGATGATGTGATTTTGGCACACAGGTTAAAGACTGGAGAGACATATAGGTTAGTTTTATTCTGAAATAAATATCATGAGCACCGCTTAATGGTCAGTGAATGACACAAGCTACTTTTTATCCCAGAAAATAATATGGGTCCTACATAAATATCCCATGTATAACCTACTGTTTTTGAAGAAGTAATGTAAAGTTTTAGCCGGTTAATTATCCTATCGGTGGATTCTCACCTGTCTGTTATAAAAATAAAGCATCAGTATTTTATAGCTTATCTTTTACTTGATTTATATAGAAGGTTCTAATACCACTTGTAGCAACTTTCCCCACGAAATTGTATTATTTCGTTAAATAAAAAAATGCTGTTATTGTATCTACTCAGAAATAAGTGTAACGTTGGTGCCGGCAGTTTACAAAGCGTTCCTCTACATATACATTTTTGTTATGTTTTTGTTAAAAATAAATTTCAGTAATTTAAAGTTGCTGCAACTGGTTGTATAGCTCTCACGAGTACAAAGGCACGTCTATCAACAGTTTATAAAAAAATGGTAGGCGAATGCACTTTATAGTGTAAACTCTGTAAAGCTTTTGAGTCAACTGAGCTCTACCGGTAGAAAACAGCTCAACAATTTATCAAGTACTTTGAAATATTGCCCGGCGTATTTAAACGTAAAGTTATTACGGGCTTTGTTTTGTTTTGTTAACATTTAGAATAATTTTATAGGTATAAAAATAATACACTAACTGTAACTGCTGTTAGATTTTAATCTATACATAATTAAAAAAGTCATATAGGAATTTCTATTACGTTCAGATGATTTGTCTTCAAATAGAACATGGATTCTATCTGAAGTCAATCACAGATGCGTTCCTACTCCCGAGGACTATGATGGTCGCCGGCAACCACACTATTCTATCGAAACTCAAGAAATGCTTCACGTTGGAAATAGGTGTGGCGGTAGTACTTCCCCGGTCGAACTACACTGGTCCTACCACCTGGTAGAACCAGTGTAGTTGTCCCAAGAAAAGAGCATTTATATCGTAGTTACCTCTCTAACAACTCTTATAAAATGATAATTCCTTAGTCACATTTTACATATATTTTTCATTTAAAGATATCACGTTGTACT
Organism: Spicauda simplicius; assembly: GCA_949699795.1. Taxonomy (NCBI): domain Eukaryota; kingdom Metazoa; phylum Arthropoda; class Insecta; order Lepidoptera; family Hesperiidae; genus Spicauda; species Spicauda simplicius. The sequence goes on from OX453065.1 coordinate 17,609,507, forward strand.
TGCAACGTTCCGCTTCAAGAATGTCAAAATAGTAAAGTACCTTAAAACATGCGTTTTATTAGCCATAGCATGAATGCAAGTTAGTTCATGCGACATGCGATTTATACCCCACATCACGCTTAAACTCGACACTAAACAAAAATTCCGAAGTGAAAATGATTTCCTGCGCTAAAGTATTTCCGGAATAATATTACATTCGTCACACATTTGTTCCGTAAAGTTGTGTTAATTTTTTGTTGATCAACAAAAGTACTCTGTCTGTTTTCAATCTACATTCCGGAATGTGCCATAACAGTTTTGAAGCGAACTGAAATATGCTTTAGAGTGAAAGTATGCAAGTATGCAAGCTATTTATTTCCCAATGTTTTGAGGATACAATACATAAGTTATCAATTTATTAACAAACAGTAGTAGTAGTAGAATTCTTTATTCACTTCACTTATTGAACTTCAGTGACACCACTGTCACATATTTTCCTGTCTCATTGTTAACATATTGATAACATTGTAAAACGCCGCTGTGTTCTGATTTGAAGAGGGTGATAGGGTAATATAAATACACGCTTTCTACACTCACAGCCCCACACTAGGATTTTCTCCTGTGTTGTGGGTACCATGGACAGACACAAGGCGAACACACAAACACCCAGGCCCAGAACATAAATCTAAACTCATCATTCAAATACCTGTATGGCTGGGAATCGATCCCGGGACCCATTCTGCGTCAGACCGATGCGGATCATCATCGTCGTCATTAATAATTATTCGTGGCATTCTAACTTGGACCTCAGAGGTAGCGAAAGTTTGTGAGAATGTACGTTTTTTTACACTTCCACACAAAAACTACCAGAAGGATTTCACAGAAAGGAGACTGACTTTTGGGCTAGACATGAAACAAGTACAATTAGGGTTTAAAATTATGACCATAACATTCTGTTTATAAATACAAATATTAGGTTAATCCGCAATCTACAAAAAGAGAAATTCAATATTAAGTATTTGTGAATTTACGTTCCAAATTTATCGATATTTTAATCGGTACCGACTTATTATTTTTTACTAATAAGTATGAATCTGAGCAATGACTTAAATGGCAATAGATAAAAAAATATTATTATTATCGAATTTCTAAATAAAATTACTTTTACTTATAAGTATTAAACACCTGCATGAAATACACAAATCGATTTTACCTTTAAAAACAATACTACCATTCTATGTTGATAATCTGGTCTAGGTTTATAATCTGTTACGGATGACGGCTATCGCTCTTGGCTAGTGCAAAAGTCGATAAAGCAAGTAGCAACTTTGACAATTATGTGCGTCTTTTCATACGAACATCCAACACCACATTTGTAGTATCTGACCCTCTAAAATAGTGTGTTCAGGTTTCAATATACAAAAAGTAAATTAAACTCAGGCCCACCTATGTAAAATGTAACAAATTACTATTATTTTTTGTTTGTTTTCTTGGCAGGCATAACCTCACTTTTTCATTTTAACTTTAAATTATTTTTGCCAATTAGATTCCCAAACACCGGGAAAATTTCAAGAATGATTAATTTATTTATAAGCTTCCAAATTAGGATGTTGCCAATTTGTTCCATCTCTAGCCCAAGATTCTATGAAGCACGCCCAGTGTCATTTGGCACATACATAGTTTATGGTTATAGGCTAATTCAACAGACAATTATTGTACTGGCAAAAAGTGAATTGGTAGACTTTAGTACTTTTGAAAAGTGTTCATGTAGCTCTGGTATGTATCTTAATGTCATGACAGATACATTCATATAGATATATTCACGGATTTAAATAATTGCATAATTGATTTATATTACTTCATCCGTTCATGTGATACGCTTGACATGTATAAAAAGGATCATCACTATGTCCATCATGTTGGGATGTCTACTATATTCGTTTTTAATGACGTAACTAACATCATCATACATATTCATTCAAACCAAACTTGCTTACAAAATTTCACTTGAATCAGTAACAGCTGATTAAAAATTATGTTGTAAAATTGGCTACTATCACAGTAATGAGCATACAAGAAAACGTAAATAAACGCACGTAAAAAGGGTATTACTATCGTATAATACTATTGTAATAGAAGTGTCATCCGCAATCAAAACTTCTTTAAATACTCGTATACATTTATAATATCCCCTGTGTATAAAAGGTTGTCTATTTATCTGAACTACATCCGAATTTGTAACTAGAGTCGACGCCTCCAACGCGTTCAGGGTTCAAAATAGACTTTAACAAATAAACACCGACGTCATACCTTTCATATAAAGTTGGATACAGGGAAAACTGAAAATTTTATGTTTGATAACTACACTGTTGAATTGTGAATTTACCTTCTTTTTGTATATTTTAATGTCAGAGCGAGTGCTTCATTGCGATTGCTAGATACATGCTATATATTGTATTTAATACATATACATCTATTTATAAACAAGCGGATTACCGTTTGATGTCCTTCGCCTATTGCTTCATCGCTATCTTTAAATTATTCCTTAGCTCTATTTTATGAATATTCTAAGTATAACTCACTTATTGCACCTAACCTATTCAAAATAGGGTAGGGTGACATAACTTCCTTAGGTATTTAAAATGAGCACCGTTCCGCCTCACAGTTATTTGTAGGGGCACGAGTGTTTTTTTTTATAAGGGGATCTCATAAAGTTTCGTTCTCTTCCAAGGTTAGTTGTCAGATACCATGGAGTAGTGAGGAAATCGCGTTTGCCGTAGAGGCCTACTTTTTCAACGGTGAGTCACAACCCAAGGCGCCTTCCGAAACCATTTTAATCTCACGCCCTTGACCTATGTTCCAGACCGAAAATCAATTGTTGGTTGGGGCAACAATTTTTGTACAACGGGAACTGTCGTCCCGGGGCAGACATCCCGTTATACCGGCAGAAATTGTCAAGACAGTGAGATAATCCAATTACCGTAGCGCTCTGCTCGCAATCATGCGTTGTATGGTCGGGATCTGTATGGAAAATTCTTCACGAAGGCCGTAATTTTCATCCCTATAAGTTTTTTAGCGTCTCGGTCGGCCGTCTCGATCACCAGATTTGACCCCGTGAAACTTCTTTTTGTAGGGTTATCTGAATTCCCGGATCTTTAACAACCGTTCAAGGACGCTTGATGGCTTGAAAATCAACTTTCGCGAGAAACATACCGTCCAACATATTGGAGCGGGTGATGCAAAACACGCGAAATCGGTTCGTTTAGTATATTGACATTAGAAGGCTTCACTTGCCCGATATGAGTTTCAAAATGATTTACCTAAAATAAAGCTTTAAGATATTTTCAACATCTGCAAAAAACATAATAAACAGATATCTTCAGTATTGTTTATGTTATAGCGATTCAAAATAATTACTTATACTTTAATTCCATACCATTAGGTTGTCTAGAAGAAATCGCTGTTTAGCTGTAAAACCGCCTTTTGTATTGTTTTATTTTGAAATTGTATGTTTCTTGTTTTCTATACTTTCTGGGTAGAATAAAAAGTATTATTATTATCATTAAATTAAATTCACTGCGAATAAAATGTATACACATAACCATTACAATAGAACTCATATAACATATAAAAATGATTTCTACACTCATCGCCCCCACAGTAGGATTTACATCTATGTCAGGACAAGAATCTAAATTCATCATTGAGATACCTGTCGACCCGGGAATCGAACCCGCAATCCACTGCGTGCCATCCGACAACTTTATTCGGTTGCGCGGGTTGAAGAGATAAAGCAAGTTCACTAATACTATTTTTCTAAAGAGGTCTCAAGGTAACTGAATAAATAATTTCCAATATTCTGTGCACACAACCGGCGGAAATTACTCGCCAACCTCGTTTAGACGCGCAAAATCAATGTGGGAGTGCATACATCCACGTCGATGTTAAGCTTTCTAATAAATTAATCTATTCGCATCAACGTCAGATAGACGCGTTTCGTTGAAGCTAAATAATTTATAATATCCGAAGACTTTGCGTATGGTATACGCTGAAATTATCCACCACTGAATTGTTATATTATATTATTTCACATGAGGCACACTTTCACATGAGGCGACAATCATAGTCCTCGGGAGTAGCAACGCATCTGTGATTGACTTCAGATGGAACCCATGTTCTGTATGTTGTTGATTACAGATGTCCATGGGTAGCAGTAACCACTTACCATCAGGTGGACTGCCTGCTCGTTTGCTACTTCAGTTAGATAAAAAAAAAAAAAAAAAATATTACTAGTTGACCCGGCGAACTCCGTTCCGCCTAAATAATGTTAACTTTTTTAATTGGGGATGACTGAGAGTGTTATAAACGTAAGACTACACAAATATTGTCTACACAAATAATTTGTCTATAATCAAAAAGCTTCGAACTGTTAAGCTATCGGGAGTTACACATGTTATTGTGAGTCAACCATAAAAGATACACATGTACTGTCGTAAAATATTTTTATATAATTTTAAGGAGAATATTTCCGTCATACATGATTTCTGTGTAGCTTTAACCATTAAGAAGTATAATAGTATAATGGAGTAACTTCTCCCGTTTACCCAACATTTCTTTTTACTGCCCTGCTCCTTTTGCTTGTAGCGTGATGAAATGTATACTATAACCAGCTCAGGAGTATGAAGAATAATCGTACCAAGTTTTGTTAAAATCCGTCGAGTAGTTTTTGTTTCTATAATGGTTATACAGACAGACGGACAGACAGACAGACAAAAATTTTACTGATTGCATTTTTGGCATTAGTATCGATCCCTAATCACCCCCTGATAGTTATTTTGGAAATATATTTCATGTACAGAATTAACCTCTCTACAGATTTATTATAAGTATAGATTTGTTATATATATGAATTAATTAGAATTTCTTTGAGATTGCACCCACACAACTCGCGGACATCATTTGCCCACCTTATCAAAATGAGCAATATTGATTTTATTAAATATATGCTCCCATTTTGATTGAATCTGTACGTTAGAAAATTTCAGGAAAGTGCAACCCTTTTTGTAAGTGGGTCATCTTCATGGATACCTAGCCTCCTGGGGCAGCAGCTGAGTCATGTCCGGTTAATGAGCCCCCCTCACCACGACAAGGTGGAGATCCCTTCTAGGGGGACTGAACTATCACCTAGTTGAGCAGCAAATAGATTTTTTCATCTTTCACCCTGGAATTTTGTGAAAGTTAAAAGTGATTGGGATTATTTTCATATAACAAGTAAATTAATTTAAGGTTGAAAATTGTTATTTTTACAATATCTTTTCTTATTTTATTATAACTTAACCGCATTTAATACAGTTTAAACCCTAATAAAACTATACACCAATCTCTTTATCGATACGTGAAGCAAAACTTTGGATCCCTCTTTAAGAAAACTACGCTGACGGCAGAGTGTGACATTTGAAATAATTACAGTTTATACAGCAAAATAATCCCGTAAAATATGATGTACAAAAAAAAATTAAACATAAATGATAATAGTAACGTTATAAATAAATGACTAATTATTATTAAGAAAGACTTAGAAAACTAATGACATATAATAATAAGTACATATATGAGTACAGATAATGGTACTGATAATAACGAATATTAATACTAAAATAACAGAAAGTCTTATTACTTTATTTTGAATGAGAAGTGTGTTAAATACCATTTACTTGTCCTTTTTACACGCTTTATATTGTTGCCTTTTTGTAACACTGTCATATTTTTGTTATATTTTATTTTTAATTTATTTTGAAAATTACCCTTCTATAAGAAAGCTATAGCCTTTCAGGTCCTAGCAGGACGCTATAATTTTAATAATGCATAAAACATATCTAAACTTAACTAAAAACACATTATATACGTAATAGACGTTCAAAAAACCCTCTTTGTCATTGTAATGTGTTTTCAAAATACAGACAATTTAGGTATATGTCAATAATTAGACTGATTTGATTTTAAGCTAAGTGTCAACCGGAATTAGTCAACCACCTTTAAGCCCTAAACCCTTAACCAATTAACTCAATTAGATAACTGGGTTTGTAGAATTTCTGTTAGTCCATATATAAAGCATGAATTCTCTCTCGTGTTTACAACGCTTTACCCAAGACTCGGGTATTGTTAAATTTTTCTTTCACTGCTTTAGGGTTGTCACACACTATGATTCTTTTAGCATGCCTTTACACAAGTATTATACGATATAGATGAACAACACTACTAGTTGTGCGTCAAATACACCTGTAGTATAGGCAGATATTCACTGTTTAGGTTAGATAAGGTATGTATTTTTTTTAATGGAAGGATGAAAAAATTAATTATTAATATTATTTACTTATTTATAGTTAGCTAGAGCGAAAATGAAAAATGTTTCTCAATCTGTGTTATTCGGTATCTTACAAGCATTATATTAAAGTAGACCCAGGCTAGACAACAATGTGATACAACCCTTATACTGTTATACTGGATAAGATTTAATCTCTCCCGTGAACTGAAGTAAGGGTAATCGTTTGACTGCATTATGGTTTGCAAAAGCTTATTACCTTCGTGAAAAGGGACTTAGATGCTAATTTTGTAAAGACAATTAGCCTGCCTATTTTCTTTACACACATAAGTATTTGTTACCTTTATTTCGTGTCGGGGGAAACTTCCAAAAGACACCGTACGAGCGAGCAATGAATAACGTGGAGTTTTTTCCCACAAAACTCCATCGATAGGCGCCCTCAGCGATACACGTGTAGCAGACGGAAGGATGCAAAATATCAATACGAAATACTCGTAGTAAGGAGGTTGAATGGCCTTCTTTTAACGGTAGCAATTGTCATTGCTTTTTTCCGTCTTGGAGAATGGGGTGATTTGTATAAAGTGTAATATTTTTTATATATTAAGTGCACACATTATCAGATTTGGGTTGTTGCGAGTTAGTAATAAATAAGTGTTAACTGTTAACTGTTGTGTAATAAAACACATCCTCTCATCAGTACACGTTTACTTCACGGTTATGTTCAATTCTCACATGTAGAAAACATCTTATCATTTTTTAGAAACATTTAGTTTATACGTATATGGCAACACTTTTTTTAATCAATTAATCCACACGTCACTTACATCTATTCGTCCAGATACTAATTATTAAAATAATTCATTAAATTTGAAAATTATGGCAGATGTGTCCGATTGCTTGAGAGCGGTGTTAGATTTAGATTCAATATCGGTTATCAGGCGATAGACGGGGTGCTTATAGCGGAGAGGTTGGAGGTCACTAGGGCCTGGGTCCCCCGTATTCACGTGACAAGTACAGGATACGATGATATCAGATACCCATGATGCGATGATACACATGTCATGCTACGTCGTAGCATAATCGTAGCGAAATGTAGACTCGCTTTCTATGGCTACGTTACGTAAAATGTTTCACAAATTGTAAAAGACGCTTTATAGAACCATAATTTCTCACACTATTATCTGCGTTCTAGCTAAGCAGAGAGGGAAGGAGACAAATATACAAACACAGAACATCTATTCTATACAGAAATCTTATTTATTTATTTATTTAGATATACCATTGACTTATTACTATACATTGTTAAAAAAATACAATTCGTTTGGTTCAGTGTAAATCGCCATTACAGGTATATACAAATCACCTAATGTGTACGAAGTGAAATATCTAACTAAATCTAAGAACAAAAAAAAGATAAACATAAAAAATAATAATAATAATAATAATAAATATTAAACATAAACATAAAACGAGGCAATGTCGCCAGCGTTTTGGGTACGCTTCCCAAGGTCAATAATTTAGATGAAGTTTTTTATATATAATGTTTTTATTTTTTTCTTTTTAATATAGGTTATTATACTAATTTATATGATGTAAATATATATTTTTGTTTAAGTTAGTTTACATTTTACTTTAAAAATATAAAATATGTTATTTAATATTACAAATAATAAATGAAATTTATATCAAATAATTATTAGTTAATTAATTGTTCCTAATAATTAACAATGTATGCTACATAGTAAAACAAAATAAAACTAAATATAGGTATTTATGACAATTTAAACGTGACCATTATAAATGCATGGAACAAAAATGTATAATTTTATTTATGTTAACAGTGTGGAAGATGTCTACACCGCTGTTAGAGCTGATATTATTATATGTTTCCATTAATCTATTTAAAGGGGCACGTGAGCCAAAATTAGTTTTACAGGCACTCAAGGAAAAAACTTTATTAAGTGGATGTCTTGGTACGGAACGAGGAACTTTTCCGTCTTTTATCAAGGGGTTCTAATCTAAAATAAGAAAGTCTAGCGTTATAATCGGCGCGGTAGATACAATTTCGATCTTTGTAAGATAGATATCGAGTAAAATTTCGTTGGACGCGTTCTATTCTGACGCTATGAACTTTATACGAGGGGTTCCATACAGGAGATGCGTATAAATCTTAAACCATCATATTCTATTTTACCAGGCATCGAACCTGGAACTTTCTGCGTATCAAACTGATACGACTCTGAAGAATGTTGAAGTGAAAAAATATTAATTTACGTATATAACAGGTAAAACAAATCTGAATGTTTTTTACTATTTGTAGTTTCGAATAAAAGAGCGTTTTTGTTCTTTGTGGGTTTCGATTTAATCCAACCAAGCAGAATCATAGATTTACAAACCTTCCAGCAAATTGAATATGCATAGAGAAAACGGATTGAAGAAAAAACAAAAAAAGTAATGCAAATGCCGCATAGAAGAGATAAAGACTAAAATTATATATTTTATTGCTATTTCCCGGGAATTTGGGCCCACAGGCTATAATTAATTCTATGGGCATTTGCGAGCAACTTCAAATAGAACATGGGTTCCATGTTTTACAGCTCCTGAGGACTAAGATGGTCACCTCATATAAAAGTGTGCCGGCAACCACACCCTTACATCGAAACGCAAGAAATGCTTCACGTTGGAAATAGGTGTGGCGGTGGTACTTCCCCGGTCGAACTAACTGATTCTACCACCTGTGCTCTAACTACATGTCTTAAATCCTTTTAATCAAACATATTTTAAATGTTAAGATGTATTATTACCATAATTTCTTACGAACCTCCCTAGTACGACTTTGTCATGTTTCATCGAAACAAATATTATTCTTGTTTTTCTTATACGTTGCACTCTTACGTTCTGGTTCCCAGGCATACCTTGCAGTCTACATTGAAATGATAAAAGTTAGGCTGCAACTTACTATCGCCAATCTTACTTCGATAGCAGCGTTTGTGACAGCTCTACGAATTTTGAATATACGCATTGTGGCGATATTTCGTGAGAAAAGCGGGTACGCTGATATGGTGGATCCCACGCGACCACTGAGCTGTCCATGGGAACCCAAATGACATCGTTAAATCGTTTGACTAATTTTAAGAGCCTATTTTCTTATAAAAAGTTGTAAGAGTTGTATTATTAAATTCAGGTTTAAGTGAAAAAACTTTATGTTATTGTTATATTTGTATTGAGAATAATAAAATCTTCAAAGAATACAACAGATTGATATGGTTCAAATACCATTGTATGCGGCTAGTTTCACAAAGCATCTCTTTTAACAGAAACTGTATTTTTGTGATTTTCCCAGAAAATAGAAAAAACACGGTTTTTTAATCTTTAATAACATGAAATGTTAGTTAAATGGGGAATGGATTATGCTCATTATAGCAATTTCCATACGAAGACGCAACTTCATAGAATTCACCTGAGTCTACTCGAGACACCTATAACATTCACTCAAGAGGCTCAACCCATGCGGATTGAAACATTCCGCGTAAACTGCTTTAGCAATTAATTCGCCGAGGCTCTATTCACGTGGACACCTGTCACGGAATATTCTTAAAAATCTTAATTTGTTAATGTTGTATCATGCTTTTCTACCCCACTAATGGGCATGGTTCTCGTCTAAAGGTAAACATTAGCAACACAATTATGACGCAAGAATTCAAATTATGACAACAACAATTATGATTTTAAAAATTGTTACAGTGGCCACTTATGTAAGTGGCCACTACCGCCATGGATATCTGTGATTAAAAACAGATAAAATTTTAATACCAGAAGTCGATAACAGATGAATGACCCACAAGACCAAGAATGAACTTCTCAGATCAGTATATATTTCAAACTACACCTTTCAAACAGATAACAACGTCCAGCTCAGATATTTTAGTAGGCAGACAGATATGTGGTAGTGGTACAATGGAAGTCGAAACACAAATTGTTTTACCACCTGTAAACCACCTGCTCCTTTACTTCAATTTCATAAGAAAAAACTTTACATTCAAGCATCAGAAATAAAATGACGCTAAGCCACGATATCATACCCCCCTAATTGAGATCGCTTGCCGACATGACTAATTAGTATAATTGGAGGGAATTGCGACTTCCCGGATCCGCTTACACGGAGTTTAAGGTAAATTTCGTTATAGGGTGTCGATTAGGTTTGCAAGTTGTTTAGTCTGTAATAGACAAATGATTTAAAGCGTTTTTAAAACGGGGTTTCAGTTTTTACCGGGCAAATAAAAGATGCTTTTACTGATGAACAATTTAGCTTTAAGATATTTTTGTTCGCTTTAACATAATTATGTATTACATGAAGTTAATACAATTTAACATAAATAAAAATAAACTCATGTTTTATTAAAGTAGGAGTACATTTAATGCAACATCACTGTTATAATACATTTGATAGTTCGTTCTAATGAGAAATTAAAAATTAAGTCGATATAGGTACGACAATCCAATGTACGTCCAATGGCCCGTAAAATACGAGACGTCTGCCAACACTTGCAAGTTATTTTTTTATGTCAGCAATGGGTTGATAAATACTAAAATCAATGAACACTTATATTAGCAGTGCTTAACATTGGCTGTTATTAAGCAGAAACAAATGTGCCACAGGCTTTCTTCGCTGTTTTCTTAGTCTTGTAACAAGCGATATTTTTTTACACACGTATTTTAAAAAATGCGAGACAAATGTTTGAGATTTGAACCTGAGAAGTCAATTTTAATGCACCGAAGCTATCAGTATTCACTTATTTACTCACTTAGAAATGTCAAATCATTTGAGGTTATAGAAACTACCAATACTATTCGAATCACTGATTTCGTTAATGACTTGAAGCAGAGACGGTACACTGTAGATAACTTTTACACTAATTGTAGTGCATGCCAGAACGGGCACGAATACAGAGGTAATTAATTACATTAAAATGCATATGGAGACGTACATGTGTTTCGTTGCATGCTTCCCTACATATATTAACAGTACCCGCGACTTCGTTCGCGTAGGCTATAATAAAATTCGTTCATCCAGTAAAACATACACTTACATAATAGACATTGCAGTCTCGAATACTCATAACGTACAAAAGACAATAGTTGAAAAAATAAGTAAATAATATATAGATTTAAAAGAAGAGGTTACCAGGATCTGAAAACAAAATAAAGTTTATGTTGTCCCCATCGTTCTTTCTACCACCGGAGTAATACCTTACTATCTTCATCAAAGCCTCGGACTAAAACACTCAATATATATCACTTACAAAAAGCAGCAATAGTATATACTTGTCGAATTGTGCGAAAGTTCATGCAAATAGAGGAAAAGGAAATAAGTACACATAGTCCAACTCAAACCACTATAAATACTGCAATATTTACTTGGTTTCACCCGTAAATATTGCAAATATTTGCTTTAGCTGAGAAATAGCAAATACTTCCAATTATTAATAATAATAATAATAATAAAATTGTATTCACGGAATACACTGCAGCACACACATGATAAAAAAGAAACAACAAAGACATGAATAAATAAACCTAATTATATTGTATTCTTCTTAAAAACTCTATCCAATAGTCAAAACCAAATTAATATCTGTTCAGGGGTTTTCTAGGTAAGAACATTTAACGGATCAATGGATCCATCTATTGATCCGGTTTGTCCAACAATAATCCACAAAAATGTTTAATTTTTAAAACATGTATATAATAAATATTTATATTCTTACCTATATTTTAAAAAAGCAAAATCATGGTAACCATTAAATACTTTTATTGATAGCAAACTATCATTCAATTTCTGTACATCATATCTTTCCCCCAGAAAATTCCCACCGTCTTAAAAACACACGACTCCTGGTACAAGATTACGTCACAAAGAACTGGGACAAAAATCTCAGACGCGTGGTGCAATGCGCCGGCAACCGATTGGTTGGGGTGTCTCAACCCTACAGTTACCCTCCGTAGATAGTACCCTACCCTCAATAGATTCAACTAGACCATTTATTCCACGCCCATAGCTACCAGTGACCGACTCAGTCCTTTGTAGTAGACATGAGTCGTCGACGTATTTATCGTCAACGAAACTAGACCGTAGAATATCGTCCGTCGACTGGTCGATAAAGTAGTTGAATTCAACTATAGTTGAATTCTTCGTCTAATTGATCGCATCGCATCGCATCAACCCATTATTGGCCCACTGCTGGGCACGGGTCTTCTCCCAGAATGAGAGAGTTTAGGCCATAGTCCACCGCGCTGGCCAAGTGCGAATTGGTGGACGTCTTATTGATAGTTGACATATATCTACTATGAACTACCCTAGACTAATGTCGTTCGTCCCTGTAGCCTCGGGGTCAGAATAGGGCTACGGTATCTACGGTATCCTGCCTGTCGTAAGAGGTGACTAAAAGGGGCTTCAGACGGCTAGAGTGGGAGCTCGAACCGTTCGGTCAGGCAATCCCGGGAAGGACGGCGGTATGTGTGGTCGCATACCGTCGTAAAGACTAGACGGAGCGGTGGACCCAGCCGCCCATCTGGGAGGAGCCCGATGGGGCAGCGCGCTCGGAGGATTCCGGTTGAAGTCGTTTCGAGATCCCGGAGTCCTCCTTTTCAGCGCCGAGTACGGCCACCGGGGGGGTTTTAGTGCGGTAAAAATCCCACATAACCCTGCGTCGCTCCCACGGCGTCGGGTACCTTTGGAAGGTTCCCCCTCGAAAACAAAAAAAAAAAAAAAACACCTACAGCAATGTCAAAGAGTCTTACAATCTAGATTTTTTTATATTAAACTTTAATGAAAAATACTGATTCTTTCAATTATTACTCCTCTTTGAATCGATCGTTTCACTATTTTCAATAATAACAGTAGTTAATATTTTTTTTGAACCTGCTAAGTATAGTAGGTTCAAAAAAAATTAAAATCAAAATCACTTCGTTTTATGAATTTACTTGTGATAAAAGATTGCCTAATATATTATAAAAATACTTATATTTTTGTCAAAGCTCGAAGTAAGGTTGAAATTCGCTGATTCTCCGCTCCCTGAAATCCTTGCCTGCAAAAATCAAAGGAAGTAGTTGCTCTTTCAGGTGTCTCTCCTTCCACTTTAATACTTACACACACACACTGCACAAAATACACAAATGCACAAATACACACTGCTTCTTGAAATCAGCCTCACACCTATGAAAAAAAATCATTTAAAAATCTTATTAAAAGTTTGTAAATTATGTAGTGCCTTAATTACTATTTCAAGTTCAATTTCGGGTGGTAGAGCCAGTGTGGTTCCACTGCGGAGGTGCCACCGCCACACCTATTTCTAGCGTGAAGCAGTTATTGCGTCTCGATGAAAGGGTGTGGTTGCCGGCACGCTTTGTTATGAGGTATATCTTAATATATATATATCACAAGTATATCACATCTTAATCCTCCGGAGAAGCAAGGCACCTGTGAGTGACAAATGGAGTCGATAATTTTATTTTGAAACAATGTTAAAACATTTTATCGCCTTTGAATTATTGGATTCGAATAACTATTTTACTATAATAGTATAACGCGCCATCTGTTATCAATTGGGAATCCCTGTACTCCTTAGAGTACATCGCTCTTAAGCGATTTTACATTAGGTCGGAAGCTGCGCGGCCGCAGTGCCTTAACGGATGCTTTTTTATTATTGAAATATTTCATAAATTCATAAATTAAATTAAAATCAATTTGAATCACATCTATTTTATGATAATTGATAGTTAAAAAATTATACGTATTATTTTTGAATGAATTCAGAATGGCATCCGGGCGGCCATTATGGCTACTGTCATGTCACACTACTGTCATGTCACACATGTTTACATTAGAATTTAACAAAATACGCGACAATCCGAATTTTACGGATATACAGGGTGTTTGGAGGGTGAGTAGCCATACGAAAATTTTGGATAGGTGATGGTGTTGGCTACTTGTTGCACCTAATTAAATAACATTTTGCCCCAAGTTTAACGAGTAATCCTCTTTTCTCATTTTTCTAGAAAATCCCCCCTTTTTTTAATAAAACCTTTGATATTTTATTTATTGCTTATTAAATTGTGAAAAAAATGATTCAACTTTTTAGTCTAGCCTTGTCTTATTCATATTTAACCATTATTTCATACAAATAATTCAAAAAGAAATAACAATGACGTGTTAAACTTCCAGAAATCGAAAAGAAAAAAATGTAACTTCAACTTTAGAAGGTAAAAATAATAAAAAAATATCAAGTTTGGGATTTAAAAATGTTTTGAAAAACTTCTCTAGTTAGTATCCTTTTGATTGGTATGTAACATGTACCATAAATAATCAGGTGACTTAGCAAAAATTTGTGTTTTTGTTATAAAAAGACAATTATTTTCTTAAATAATTTATTTTAAATCTTGTTCAAATTGATGTCCATTATTTCTAACACATGCGTAACATCTCTTTCTTATTTCTGTTGTGGTCTGATTTAGTCGAATTTCTTGCTTCATTATGACAAAAGCATTATCAATTTTTTCTATTAATTGCTCTCTCGTGTCGATAGATTCCGTATACACCAGAGCTTTAGCACGGCCCCAGATATAAAAATCAATCGGTGTCAAATCCGGTGATCTTGCAGGCCATGGGATTGGGCCATTTCTGCCAATCCAAGCATTGGGAAATGCATTGTCGAGGTGTTCCCGGACTGCTAATGTCCAGTGCGCCGGGCAACCATCTTGTTGGAAAACAACGGGTTCTTCGTTTTCGATATTTGGAACTACACCCATTAGTTCGGGCAAATCATTTATTAAAAAATTTAGGTAATTATCTCCATTCAAATTGTCTGGTAAATAATGTGGACCGATAATGATATTGCCAATTAGACCTGCCCAAACGTTTACCGAAAATTTTCTTTGGAATCTTACTGCTCTTTTCTTTTTTGGTTTTTGATCCTTTGGAGCCCAATGATGTAAGTTATGAAAATTGACAATGCCTTCCCTTGTAAATTTTGATTCATCCGTCCACAGGATACTTTTCAAGAAGTCGCGGTTGTCAACATCCGTATGTAGCAAAAGGCGGCAAAACTGAAGGCGTCTTTGGTAATCATTTTCTTCGAGACTTTGCACGGGAGTGTAATGAAAAGGATGCATTCCATTAGCACGAAGAACAGACCACACTTTCCATGTGCTTAGATTTAGCGTTGCCGCTACAATGCGGATACTAGCTGTGGGATCTTCATTGAAAGCTTCCAGAATACGTTCGTCATCAGCAACATGACGTTGTCTAGCAACTCCAGGTTCCAAGCAACAAGATAACAAAAGTTAACAGAAACAATAACCAAGCAACAAGATTATAAAACTTAACAGAAACAATACGCAGAGCAGATGAGTTAAATACACGTGGATTAGCAGAGAGTGACAAGTCTCGACTAAATTCGGACGACAGGTTCAGTGCGAGATGCAAAAGTGTACATCGAAGAAAGAGATAGCATATCATTTTTTGCTGTGTTAGAATGAGACAAAAGACTTTACCTCTTCAATTGAATAGTTGACTCATTAACCCTTTTAATGCATCCTTGAAGTCAAACCATTGTTTTGCTGAGTCACCTGATTATTTATGGTACATGCTACATACCAATCAAAAGGATACTAACTAGAGAAGTTTTTAAAAACATTTTGAATTCCCAAACTTCGTATTTTTTTATTATTTTTACCTTCTAAAGTTGAAGTTACATTTTTTCTTTTTGATTTCTGAAAGTTTCAAGACTTCATTGTTATTTCATTTTGAATTGTTTGTATGAAATAATGATTAAATATGAATAAGACAAGGCTAGACTAACAAGTTGAATCATTTTTTTGACATTTTAATAAGTAATAAATAAAATATTAAAGGTTTTATCAAAAAAAGGGGGTTTTTCTAGAAAAAAGAGAAAAGAGGATTACTCATTAAACTTTGGGCAAAATGTTATTTAATTAGGTGCAACAAGTAGCCAACACCATCACCTATCCAACATTTTCGTATGGCTACTCACCCTCCAAACACCCTGTATATTGTCGACTCGAAATCAATGTTTTTTTATGTTTTATTATTTAGATAAGGTTTTAAGTAAGTCTATCGTACCCCTTGACGGACTTGTCAATATGGGACTTTGTCGAAAACGAACTTCCATACAAACATTTATGCCCGATTTTAACGCTTTCAACCCATTTTTTCGATAAAAAGCAGCTCATGTCCTTTCTCGAGGTCAACACTATCTGTGTGCCCAATTTCATAAAGATCGGTTCAGTTGTTTAGGCGTGAATAAGTAGCAGACAGACAGACAGACAGAGTTACTTTCACATTTATAATATTAGTAGTCAAAGTAGTCATAGTAGGTAGTATTTTCTAGCTAAATTGTTACGTATTTGATTTGTAGATTAGCTAGACAGATTACACTCTCATTCTGAGTGAAGACCCTTGCCCAGCAGTGGGACAGTAATGGTTTGACGAGAGAGAAAGAGATTAGCTAGGGCAATGTACAGTAAGTACCTACTTTAATTTTTTTTATTTTTTTTTATTTTTATTTTACGGAAGTAGCAAACGAGCATGCCAATCCACCTGATAGTAAGTGGTCACTGCCGCTCATGGACATCTGTAACCAACTTCATACAGAACATGGGTTCTATCTGAAATCAAACACAGATGCGTTGCTACTCCCGAGGACTATGATGGTCGCCTCATGTAAAAGTGTGCCGGCAACCACACCCTTCTATCGAAACGCAAGAAATGCTTCACGCTAGAAATAGGTGTGACGGTGGTACTTCCCCGGTCGAACTACACTGGTTCTACAACCTTGTATTATTTGTTTTAAAAGACTAAAAAAAAAATCAAACAAAAGTCAAAAGTCTAAAAGACTAAACCAACGTTAAAAAATCGGCCAAGTACGAGTCGGACTCACAGACGGAGGCTTGCGTACCACTGTCTTTAAAAGTCGGAAAAAAATCACGTTTGTTTTACGGGAACTTCCCTTGAATATTAATTGTATTTTAACTTAATTATTTATTATTAAAGTATTCACTTTGTTTATTAATATAGCTAAATATTCTGTGAACATTTCAAACGTCTACCTGTTGCCGTTATTAATATTGAGCAAATAAAAAAAAACCGTTTGTTGTATAGAAGCCCCCCTTAAATATTTATGTAGTTCCGTTTTTAATATGTTTTGTAATAGAAGCAATTAAATCTTTAAATCTTTAAATAGGGTTCCGTTTATACCCTTTTGGTAAACAAGCAATAAACGAATAACCCAAAAAATATTCAACTAGATAAAAACATTGGCATACTTAAAACAGACCAATAGTAAGATGTACGAAATAAAATCAATAAGGCGTTTATGTCAAATATCAATACATTTACAATTTAAATGCTAAATTCAAATTTGATTCGCGGACGCGTGTTGTTCAGTGACTTTTGGCGCGGCGTGAAGTCTCAAGATATCGCCGCTATGGAAGCCATGAAGTGAAGACTGCTGCCTTGTTTCCTCCTGCGGTGAAATAATAAGTACCTATTTATGTATAACTTATTTATGTAGCTTTTATTTTTTTACGTAGCTTTTATTTCGCTTGTCTTTTATGGCCATAATATTATCGTATGTGCAAAAAATAATTGATGAAAAAAAGTTGTCGTTACATTAAATAACGACAACATAACAGGGTATCAAAGGTATCAGTTTACTATTCAAAGTGTCTGACAGCTTGCGAGTTCCATCAGGCGAGGCATGGGGTGGCTATAGGGGAGGTTGGAGGCCACTAGGGGCTGGGGCCCTGATTTTTTACTAGTAAATCTGAAATCCTGTACGCATTAGCTTACTTGAGTATAATGTCATGTGCTCCGTATGCTCTTCGTATAAGTTGATTTGTGCGACTAATTAGCACCAAACAATTGAGTTGAAATTTGGGATACATGCTTAGTTTATCGAACATAACATTTGGCCTAGTAACTTCATACTAAGCCAACGTAGTGGACGCCCTGAGGTGTTGGACCAATTAGGTGTTTTTATTAGCCTGAATGGGGGAAAATGTTGGTATTTTTTCCATATGTTATACTGTATACTGATACTGATATACAAGTTCCGAACAGAATTTTTGGAGCATGGCAGCTCGCAATACACGATCACCTAGCCTGGCGGGAGATTCTCGCTTTGTCAAAGTCTTATTGGTGCGTTTTTTTTCTTTTCGATAAACAAAAGATGCTTTAAATGTATTTGTGTATTTCTGTTATCGTCCCTATGATACCCCTATAGATAGATATAAGGCACAGATATCTGGTAAGATGAATAGATTGTTAATTGCAGATGACAATCTATCTACGGAGTCTTTAACAGGTACCTATAGCTGAGTAGTAGGTACCTTTTTTCTTGCTGCTCCAATCGTATTGGTATATTTTGTAGCCCAAACCTTTTTAGTATTTTTAACACGTTTAAATTGTAGTTGTTACTTGGAAACACGCAAAGTTAGGCAAAACTTCAGATAAATATTTCGCTTGTTCCAGATTCAACTGAAACAAGGAATCGTCACAGCATTCCAGATTTTTGCTCCAGCTATTAATTATTGCTACGCTTTATATGATTTTCCAGCTATTACCCATTATCCTTTACCAAGTATTGATTTCTGCTACGAAATTGCACCTTTATGATTTTTATCTACAATTGTATTTTGTCACTCTCTCTATCTAGTATTGGTTTCAATTCTAAAAAATCGTCTTTATTATCCTACAGACTGGTATTCGGCTTCATTACTATAGATTAATTTGTCATACATGTTTTAAATTCTGCACCAAAAATATCACAAAACTTCTCCTTGGCTTTTCCAGTATCATTATTTATCAGCACAACTTCCGAAACTGTTGCTTTTTGTTGGCTAATACGAACTTTATATTTTTAATGAATTTTATTTAAATTATCAGTTGTAGGTTTACCTATATTTAGTCTTTTCTGTCACAGGTTTTTATTACTTTTGCCTATCTATCATACCAAATAGGTCTAGCTCATATATTCGATTGTAGTGCAAATCAAATAGGTGTATCGAGATGTACATGGAATCAATCTAATGATTATTGATATATGTACTAAGTAGTTACCTAGTTTCACCTATTGACCAGTCGTTTGCTTAGCCGCGAATCGATTGTTAAGCCAAGACAATTCAAATATTGGTACAGCTATCGAGTTATGAAATAATTAAACAAAACGCAAAGCATGTTATTATTTGGTTATTATTTAGCAACTATCTAGTTGGGTGCATGTCTACACACATTCCTAGAAAATTTTGCTAACAACTAAATAGTTAATCAACTAAAAGATTTTTTATATTCGCTGGGCCTTCTAGAAATAAATATAAAAAACTGTCCCTATTTGTTTACATTGCACACCATGTTAGTATAATGAAATGGTACATATACGTCCTTATTGGAAACCAATTTAGGTCGTTTGAAGAGGCTGGCTATCATCGTCGGTGTAAACTTAAACCTTAAGATATGTCATTCAAATTTTAACTTATTTTTTTTTCAATATACCTTTATTAACTTATAATGTCGTTTAATTTTAATTGTCATATACTTGGTTTATTTAAATATACATTTAATAAGGTCATACATTTATATTATAAAGAATTTTTCGAAATCGCAAATTTTATACATTAGGTATAGACTTTAAGTATATAACCACGAAATTCGCCCTTATTTTACCGTAACGCCGGTATTTAAAATTGTATTGCAAGAATAGCAACAATTTATAAATCCACCCACTTTCTTTTTTATCTTTTAGAGCTTTCTTCTTGTCACACGGGTTTGCGTCCGCGTGCGAATTTAGTCCGGTTGCGTATCGTATGCTTCTTATAACCCAGACTAACAGTTTGGGATTATAAATAACGTTTATGAATTAGTAACAGTGGCGTTTAATATGAAAATTATATTAGCATTGATGTAAGTTTGTAATTTCTAACAAAGACGTAATATAAACTATAAATATTTTACAAATACCATCAATAACATGTATGATTTGACAATTTACCGTAATCTCATACACACACGCACACACGGGGGCGCGTGCATGTATGTGTGCATGTGTGGGTACATATACACACATACATACACATACATACATACATACATACATATAAACAGAGTTACACAAACATTCGCACGCGCGAGCTCAAGACCACCGAGATATAACTTACAGCTTCTATACTTTCACGTAAAACCTACAATGCCGGACGCGATAACTTTAGTTACGTGTTTATTTCACGATGACTGTTCCAATTCAAAAATACCTCCATATCTCGATTGCGTACGTTTCACTGCCACTTTTATTTGTTTCTTACAACTTACGCCATAAGCCGGTCTGTGCTTTTACTATTATGCGGGTGACAAAGCTATTCGTGCATTGTGTGTTGCTAGTGCTGACATTTGGTCCTGAAATGTGGTCTTTCACTGTAGGCATTAATTCCAAGCTAAGAATTGCTCAATGTGCTATAGCAAGGGCTTTGCTTGGTATTTCGCTACGAGTAATAATTCGCAACGACTAAATCCGTAGAAGAAGCTTACCGACGTAGCTCTAAAAATCAACACGATGTAGTTGCGATTGTCTCAAAATCGAATAGGCCACATTGCTTCAAAGAACGATAACCGATAACGTAAAAAAGGTCCTCGAGTGGCGACCACGTTTAGATGAAAGGAGCAATGGTCATCCACAGCTAAGTAGCTCGATGATTTGAAGAAGTCAGCGGGAAACCACTGGATTCAGAGGGCACAGGAATGATTTAAGACGCGTCAATTAACCTTTCGGTCGTATTCCGATCCGGTGGTAGTGTAAGAAAAAAAATGTAACTGACAATTTGTAAGTGCCCCCGTAGGCCTATACAAAATAAAGACATTTCATTTCATTTCATTTCATTTCATTTCATTTCATTTCATTTCATTTCATTTCATTTCATTTCATTTCATTTCATTTCATTTCATTTTATTTCATTTCATTTCATTTCATTTCTTTAAGTACCGACGTGACTTATGAACCTGGCACCCGACTTAGGAAATTGTTATTTTTTTATGATTCTTATAGATTATTCTTGTAGTTTTTTTGTAGTAACATTAATTTTGTTTGTAGTTACTCCAAAAAAAGGGACTTTAAAAAAAAACTTGACACCCGAGTTCGGAAAATCATTTTTTTTTTATGGAACTTATATGTATAAGTTACAATCAAGTACGTACCATAATGTTATTGTACGTACTTGATTGTAGTAAAACTTATTTTGTTTGTAGCAGCTCCACAAAACAAATAGATTTTTTTAAAACCCCTTATTGTTGAAGTTAAGTAGTTTTTACTTAGGAAGAATCGTATGAAGTAGATAAATAACAACAACAGCAAATTAAAACTAGAGACTTTGAACGGACTTATCGCTACTAAAAATGAAATGATGCAATTACAAACGCGCTTTTCTCTACTACAAATGAAATCAAGGAACTGCAAACGCGCTTATTGCTACTACGAACGAAAAGAAGCGACTAAAAACGCGCTTATGCAACGAAACTATGCAACTACAAACGTGCTTATCGCTACTACAAATACGCTTATCGCTACTACAAACAAGAACAAACAACTACTCACACGCTTATCGCTACTACAAACGAAACTATGCAACTACAAACGTGCTTATCGCCTACAAATACGCTTATCGCTACTACAAACAAGAACAAACAACTACACACACGCTTATCGCTACTACAAACGAAACTATGCAACTACAAACGTGCTTATCGCTACTACAAATACGGTTATCGTTACTACAAACAAGAACAAACAACTACACACACGCTTATCGCTACTATAAACGAAACTACGCAACTACAAACGTGCTTATCGCTACTACAAATACGCTTATCGTTACTACAAACAAGAAACGCTTATCGTTACTACAAACAAGAAAAAACAACTACACACAGGCTTATCGCTACTACAAACGAAACCATGCAACTACAAACGTGCTTATCGCTACTACAAATACGCTTATCGCTACTACAAATATGCTTATCGTTACTACAAACAAGAACAAACAACTACACACAAGCTTATCGCTACTACAAATGAAAACAAGGAACGACAAACGCGCTTATCGCTTCTACAAACGAAAACAAGCAGCCACAAACGTGCTTATCGCTACTACAAATACGCTTATTGCTACTACAAACAAGAACAAACAACTACACACACGCTTATCGCTACTACAAATACGCTTATCGCTACTACAAACAAGAACAAACAACTACGCACACGCTTATCGCTACTACAAACGAAACTACGCAACTACAAACGTGCTTATCGCTACTACAAATACGCTTATCGCTACTACAAACAAGAACAAACAACTACACACACGCTTATCGCTACTACAAACGAAACTAAGCAGCTACAAACGTGCTTATCGCTACTACAAACAAGAACAAACAACTACACACACGCTTATCGCTACTACAAACAAAACTATGCAACTACAAACGTGCTTATCGCTACTACAAATACGCTTATCGCTACTACAAACAAGAACAAACAACTACACACAAGCTTATCGCTACTATAAACGAAACTATGCAACTACAAACGTGCTTATCGCTACTACAAATGAAAACAAGGAACGACAAACGCGCTTATCGCTTCTACAAACGAAAACAAGCAGCCACAAACGTGCTTATCACTACTACAAATACGCTTATTGCTACTACAAACAAGAACAAACAACTACACACACGCTTATCCCTACTACAAACGAAACTATGAGACTACAAACGTGCTTATCGCTACTACAAATACGCTTATCGCTACTACAAATACGCTTATCGTTACTACAAACAAGAACAAACGACTACACACACGCTTATCGCTACTATAAACGAAACTATGCAACTACAAACGTGCTTATCGCTACTACAAATGAAAACAAGGAACTACAAACGCGCTTATCGCTTCTACAAACGAAAACAAGCAGCTACAAACGTGCTTATCTCTACTACAAATACGCTTATCGCTACTACAAACAAAAACAAACAACTACACACACGCTTATCGCTACTACAAACGAAACTATGAGACTACAAACGTGCTTATCGCTACTACAAATACGCTTATCGCTACTACAAATACGCTTATCGTTACTACAAACAAGAACAAACGACTACACACACGCTTATCGCTACTATAAACGAAACTATGAGACTACAAACGTGCTTATCGCTACTACAAATACGCTTATCGCTACTACAAATACGCTTATCGTTACTACAAACAAGAACAAACGACTACACACACGCTTATCGCTACTATAAACGAAACTATGCAACTACAAACGTGCTTATCGCTACTACAAATGAAAACAAGGAACTACAAACGCGCTTATCGCTTCTACAAACGAAAACAAGCAGCCACAAACGTGCTTATCGCTACTACAAATACGCTTATTGCTACTACAAACAAGAACAAACAACTACACACACGCTTATCGCTACTACAAATATGCTTATCGCTACTACAAACAAGAACAAACAACTACACACACGCTTATCGCTACTACAAACGAAACTACGCAACTACAAACGTGCTTATCGCTACTACAAATACGCTTATCGCTACTACAAACAAGAACAATCAACTACACACACGGTTATCGCTACTACAAACGAAACTAAGCAGCTAAAAACGTGCTTATCGCTACTACAAACAAGAACAAACAACTACACACACGATTATCGCTACTACAAACAAAACTATGCAACTACAAACGTGCTTATCGCTACTACAAATACGCTTATTGCTACTACAAACAGGAACAAACAACTACACACACGCTTATCCCTACTACAAACGAAACTATGAGACTACAAACGTGCTTATCGCTACTACAAATACGCTTATCGCTACTACAAATACGCTTATCGTTACTACAAACAAGAACAAACGACTACACACACGCTTATCGCTACTATAAACGAAACTATGCAACTACAAACGTGCTTATCGCTACTACAAATGAAAACAAGGAACTACAAACGCGCTTATCGCTTCTACAAACGAAAACAAGCAGCTACAAACGTGCTTATCTCTACTACAAATACGCTTATCGCTACTACAAACAAAAACAAACAACTACACACACGCTTATCGCTACTACAAACGAAACTATGAGACTACAAACGTGCTTATCGCTACTACAAATACGCTTATCGCTACTACAAATACGCTTATCGTTACTACAAACAAGAACAAACGACTACACACACGCTTATCGCTACTATAAACAAAACTATGCAACTACAAACGTGCTTATCGCTACTACAAATGAAAACAAGGAACTACAAACGCGCTTATCGCTTCTACAAACGAAAACAAGTAGCCACAAACGTGCTTATCGCTACTACAAATACGCTTATTGCTACTACAAACAAGAACAAACAACTACACACACGCTTATCGCTACTACAAATACGCTTATCGCTATTACAAACAAGAACAAACAACTACACACACGCTTATCGCTACTACAAACGAAACTACGCAACTACAAACGTGCTTATCGCTACTACAAATACGCTTATCGCTACTATTAACAAGAACAAACAACTACACACACGCTTATCGCTACTACAAACGAAACTAAGCAGCTACAAACGTGCTTATCGCTACTACAAACAAGAACAAACAACTACACACACGCTTATCGCTACTACAAACAAAACTATGCAACTACAAACGTGCTTATCGCTACTACAAATACGCTTATCGCTACTACAAACAACAAACAACTACACACACGCTTATCGCTACTACAAACAAGAACAAACAACTACACACACGCTTATCGCTACTACAAACGAAACTACGCAACTACAAACGTGCTTATCGCTACTACAAATACGCTTGTCGCCAATACAAACAAGAACAAACAACTACACACACGCTTATCGCTACTACAAACGCGCTTATCGCTTCTACAAACGAAAACAAGCAGCTACAAACGTGCTTATCGTTATTACAAATACGCTTATCGCTACTACAAACAAGAACAAATAATTACACACACGCTTATCGCTACTACAAACAAGAACAAACAACTACACACACGCTTATCGCTACTACAAACGAAACTACGCAACTACAAACGTGCTCATCGCTACTACAAATGAAGACAAGGAACTACAAACGCGCTTATCGCTTATATAAACGAAATTATGCATATTGTAGTTATAAGTCATATTTAAGTGGTTCAATACAGTTCAGGGGACAATGAAGAGAACAAGAAAAATATGCAGATCTAGTTCTAGGTGGACTAGACCTACAGATTTTTCTAGTTAGCTAGCAAAATAGAGCAATATATAAGTGCTACTTGTGCAATAAATAATTGTTGTTTCCAATGCGCTAAGAAAATGTGTTTTGATTGCGACTAACTTTGCTACTGGACATTTTTTTATTTTATAAATTGGAAACATTTCTTTTTTTTCTTATACCTATACTCTTATGGTACTGCAAGCCCAAGATATAGAAGTTGACCATCTGATGCTTACGTTTATTATATATTGTTTATACAAATAAGATTACTAAAGCAATGATATAAGATGCAAAATTTGACATTCAACTCCTGAACCCTGATGATGCATTGTACTGTGGGTCTTTGGAGTTGGCCAATTGGTGCTTACGGATATACCATAAGATAATGAAGCAGAGGTATCAAATATAAATTTTGGCATTCAACTCCTCAGTCCTGATGTGGCAGGGTCACTGAAAGCCTAAAATACAAAATGGAAAGAAGAGATGACTTATGATAACATTTATCTTTAACTCCTCGGCTTTCATTGAGTGGTACTGCCTATCTAAACCATAACTGATAGTAATTTGGCCCTTGCTAAGAAATTATGAGTTAAATGAACAAAGGCAACACTTAAAAAGGTGACCTTCAACTCTTTAACCTTGATAATATAGATATTTAAATTTTTAAATATTTTCCGTGTTATTATTCTTTTTTGTTATACCGCCTTCGATTTTTTCTTACCTCTTAAGGTTGACTGGCAGAGAATTCTTATAGCATTAAGTCCACAAGTCCACCTTTGTACATTAATTATAAGGTACATAAACTTTTTTTTCCTTAACTCCGGGACCTCCAAAGGACTGCAGCCGGAATACTCTGAGCGCGTTGCCCCATCGGGCTCCTCTCAGATGTGCGGCTGGGCCCACCGCTTCGTTTAGTCTTTACGACGATATGCGACCACACATACCGCCGTCTCACCCGGGATCGCCTGGCTGGACTGTTCAAGCTCCCACTCTAGCCGCCCGCAACCCCGAAAGCCCCTTTAAGTCGCCTCTTACGACAGGCAGGGGATACCGTAGCCCTATTCTGAACCCGGAACTACAGGGACGAAGGTACATAAACAATAAATAAATAATAAATATACACCCTGCCTAAACTATCTGAATTTGTTACTAATTGTTCATAATACATTGCATAATGGGTTACGGAGAGGACATATGATGAAAAATGATACTTTGAATACAACTACCTCGATGTTGCAGGAGTACTGCCAGCTTTTTTATATAGGATGGGTTAGGTTAGGGTTGAACTTAAAAGAAAACAAAACATATTTGTTTGAGCACTTAGAGACTGCTGGGCTGATTTTACGAGAGGTTTTATTTTTAAATTGTCTCAAAAAATCTACTCATTAATAATATTGTGCTTTAGCTTAATCAAAAGGAATGAAAAACCAAAAGGTGAGTAAACTTTAAAATGTGTATACATATTTTTTGTAATTAATTGTTTTATAAGATTTTTCAATAGTATGATATTAGAAATTATTTCTGTTTCAGGTGGTTCCTGATGTTTTGAAAATAAGAAAGAAATGAAAATTCAGGTTCGTTTACATTTAATAACTCCAATAGCATGCAAATGACCTGTGGAATAAATACTTGTAACTGTACTAGTGGGCTACCCAGTGCAATACCATCAGTGTTAAATAAAGAAAAAAAAATCCGATTACTTCAAGTATTTATTTAACAAATGGTAAAACCAGTGTAGTTCGACCGGAGAAGAACCACCGCCACACCTATTTCTAGCTTGAAGCAGTTCATGAGCTTCGATGGAAGGGTGTGGTTTCCGGCACACCTTTATATATGAGGTGATCATCATAGTCCTCGGGAGATTTACTTCAGGGAGAACCTGTGTTCTGTATGAAGTTCCTTACAGATGTACACGGGCGGCAGTGACACTCAACATCAGGTGGACAGTATGTTCGTTTGCTACTTCGATCAGATAAATGATATAAAAATAAAAAATAAAAAAACAAACAAACATATTGAAATATTATTATATTATCTATATTTAATGTAAGTGCATATTTGAATGTGTACCTAAGAAATACGATATAAAAATGTATTATGTGTTTTATACCTATTTTGTAAGTATGTCTACAATATCTATTACAAAAGGTTTACGGGTACAAAATATATCAACAAAACGGTAATTATTGCATTATGTAGCAGTTAGAAAAAAATCCGTAATATTTTCTTACTGGCATCTTTCATATAGGAATAATCCGTAATATTTCCTGACTGGCATCTTTCATAATATACAGGGGGTTGCCAAATTATTAGGTATAGTACACAAGTAGTACAGTCAGCAACAAATAGTGGCATTCAAACTGTCCACATTGTTAGATACAACCAAAGTGCTCAATAATATCGGCACAATCAACGTGTTCTAATTGTTCACAACATCTTAAACTTCCAAATGACAGAACATTCATAAATTCATAATGAACCAGTCAAATTGTCACAAATATAGCATCTGTTACGACTTACGACACCAGCGGTAACCTAGCAGCGAGACTGTTCGTAAATATAGGTACATTTTATAATATTAAACCTTATGTTGCGGATATAAGGTTCCTGATCACTTACGGTATAAGATGTAATAAAAATGACTCTTCTCTTCTCTCTTTTTTATATTAACAACTATCCTTTTCATATCTTGCAATGACGTCATTGACTGTCATTGTCATAGAATCGGTCTAGGGGAACAAGAGGCATGATAAGAGAAGATGAGAGGACGGACGAGTAAGACGGGTCATTCATGCCCACATACCAGAAACTAAACGCTTTTGCGAGATGGTGTGCAGCCCATCAGAAGCTGCTTTCAAACAATACTCAATGGACCATGACAGTTAATTTACAATCAAATTTAGTTTAAGTGCATAATTGATGTAATATTTTTTTATCCTTAATAACTACAGAAACAAGTAAGATATAGTATTGAATTGATGATTATTTTCTCCTTTTACGTTTTCCTTGAAGTTGATGGGCAATTTTAACACTGCTTTACTCTTTCCGTTATTTTATATTTTCTTTTAACATAGTAATTGGGGCAAGATACGTAAATGTCACGAGGCACAAATGGGGATACACCATTATATTGCATTCTAATAATTCCATCGACAGAGTTAGTATCTCATCCGGGCTCAATTGCGTCAAGTGTTGTTAATGTTCAGTATATGGAAACATACCCATATATTGCACCTGAAATACTTACCACGTCGAGTTCTACAAACCTACCCTCGTCAAGAAAAAAAAGGTTTAAGTCCGTTCATAACACACTTGAAAAAGAACAAGTTCAATCGATTGATTCTTCTTCCTGTTCTCTCCGGAAATCAACGTTTGCCAGTGACACTATCTGATGCTGATTCACCACAACAACATTGTTCACAATTATTTGACGTGCAAAAAAGAAGTTCCTCGGAAATTCGTTTTCACATACGAGCTTAAAGTTATTCGATCGTTACTAGCAAGGATATTCAAATGGTTTCAAAGGATGTATATTAAAAAAAAATTAAAGACCGATGTATATTTTTTACAAACAATATATTTTAGCTAAAATATAATCGTTTTTTCTGTTACCTCTACGGTTTTCTCATTTTTAAACTGATGAAAAGTATATTCATTAAATTTTAAAACCTTAAATGAGATAAACAAAATAAATTAATATTATCATTGCTCGCACAGTAAGTGATCCTTACAACATATTCGCAACATAAAGTTTAATAATATAAAATGTACCTATATTTACGAACAGCCTCGTTGCTAGGTTACCGGCCGGAGCATTTGTGACAATTTGGGTAGTATTAACATTATGAGTTTATGAACGTCCTGACTTTGGTAGTTTGAGATGTTGTCAACAATTAGAACACGTAGGTTGTGCCGATATTATTGAACACTTTGATTGTATCTAACAATATGGACAGTTTGAACGCCACTAACTATTTGCTGCTGACTGTACCACCTGTATTGGAACTCTAAACACAAGCATAACGCTAAATCATACATAGAGAGAATGTTTCGATGCAAAGAAGCCTTAATTTAGTACGCACTACCTCACCAATGCACAAGTTATCTCACTTACTTTCTATATGACTTGACACTTTTTGTGGTTGCACATTTTATAATCATTCTAACAGCTATCTTTTGTTACAGAAACTCTAGAAGGTGAAATATAGGTACTAATCAATTAAATATGTCAATGTAACTCAAAGGTGTACATTTCTCAAAACTGACGGCTTTTCATATATAGTATAATTATGTCAATATTTCATGGTTGTAACTTCACTACAAGATTATCCTTTCACTTTTGTATACTGGTATAGATGAAGATAATCCATCGAATGTAATTTAACAATCTCTTAATAAACCTTTCACACGATCGTGAGCAAACTTTCTTATATCTCTTTCACAACTTTTACAACTACAAATATTTAACACTTATACCTACTATGAAATCTAAAATAAATTCAATATAACTTAGTAACATCTATAAGTACATACTTATCAATTCCGAGATTCAAACAGACTGGTGTCATTATTTATTCCCAGAATATACGATAACAAAACAATTGACTGTCATGAAACTCATAGCTAAAGTTTATTTGTCAATAATATTAACATTCACTTGCATTGCTGCAAATCTTTCTATAAGCTGAATCTTTTCTCCACCAACCGTCTCGGTGTCAGTGGAATAGTCCATCTCCTGGGGAGTAAGGGGAGAACGGAAGAGAGTGTATCCGGCCCAAACGCCAACCTCACCTGCCCGCGCTGACGGCGGCGGCGTCCTGCGGGACCCGCGGCGCTCCCTGCCAGATAACCGACGAGGCAATGGCGACCGACACGTGGCGGGATAACCACTATAGGCTATTAGCCTTGGGGTCTAAATAACTCCTTAATCGAGACCAGGACTTAAAACTACCAATCAATTTTAAAACAGAACAACGATTTAAAGAATATAGACGCCATTAACAATATAGACAACAACTTGAATTGGAAGATCCTATGACCTATCGAAAAAAAATAGAATCTATAAGAAATATCGATGATAAAATTATAGGTGATGATAAAATAATAATTAATAAGACTAAGTTCGACCATTGAAGAAACATAACAGTTATGATAAAAACAAATATTGGAACCACAATGAACTAAAAGAATTTTAAGCAGTAACACGTCTTACTAATGAGTTTTTGACACACAAAATGACAACATTGTAGCAGGTATATATTGAAAACATATAAATTTAATGTAACTAAAACTCTGTAAAATGTAACATCGGGAAAAATAATTGACTCAAGAACTGTATTGTATTAATAATGACAGTAGAACATGCGAGATATGTATATTAAAATTAGAATGTCTAAGATATGACGGAAACTATAAAAGAACCACAATATAGTAATTATTAAGCCAAGCATTCTTCAATGAATAGACTAGGGAGAAAACTGCTGCACTAAAACAATGTTGATAAAATAAATATATGCTAGAACTAAATGACATTCAGTTTGAAAAAACCAGACGACGACCTACGCAAAGAAAACGAAAAGTAAAAATAATTACTTTATATTAAGCGTTAACTTATGATTAGATACACGTTTTATGAACGGGATGTAGGTATAATATAACAGTCAACAAATGCAAATAAACGCTGTGATGTCATTATTAGAAAACATTTTATGTACTCCGGATTAACGATACGGAGTCATGATTTCTATCATAAATTACATATTGTCGTTTGTAAATAATAGGCATATGTACCTACCATATATGTTACATTAAATTACCCAACGAATAAAATGTTAGGCCTAAATCTAAATCAATCGACTTTGACATTTTTAGCGCAGCTTAAGCCTTTCGCTTATTCCAACGCACTCGTATTTAGGTGTTTTATTATAATATTAAAGTAGTAACAAATCTGAATAAGTCAGTAAAAATTCGCTGGACCCGAAAAACACAGGATCTATTTGCTTTATTCCAAATGGAGATCCAGAGTTTAGTGGACGCCCAAAAATGATGGATGAATAAAACAGCCGGTCTACTGTAGAGTCATAGCAACCCATGGATATAAAACCACATATATAATGACACTACGTATGTTGAATGATTGTTCCTTTACAGTCTCAACCAATATTTTATCATGTTTTATTTAAATTCAAGCAGAATGTTCGTTCAGTTAAAGCATATTCTTCCCAAGTTCCTGGGTTCATCTCCTGGTAGGAATTTTCGTGTGGCAGATAAGTATTACATTTGGCTCAAATACTGTCTGTCTGTACATTTCAGCCACTTTAAGGAAGGAATAGATTAAGATTTGTATATGATGTACATATGTTAGTGTAAAAATCATGTGTCCCGAGTTCGATTCTCGGTAAGTATTCAATTAAATTACTGTGGCAGATATGTGACAATCATGGCGTGGAAGTCTGTCTGTCTGAACATAAATTGACGCCACTATTTAAGGATTATTGATAGACTTTGCAAATTATACAAATAAGAACTTG
Organism: Spicauda simplicius; assembly: GCA_949699795.1. Taxonomy (NCBI): domain Eukaryota; kingdom Metazoa; phylum Arthropoda; class Insecta; order Lepidoptera; family Hesperiidae; genus Spicauda; species Spicauda simplicius. Next base: position 17,641,705 of record OX453065.1, read on the forward strand.
TTAATATTTCCTTGTGCCTCCCTTTGTGGCATCATATTGATTCGGAAAAGCGAAATGTATCTTGGAAACATATTAATTTAAGTTTTATGCGATTATGTTAAGTTTTCATTGATAATAATAGTTTTTAGTTTAAAACTCTACCTTTACAAAATAAGATACAAGATGATTTTTATCAATTTGCATTTTTCGAGACACATCAAAATTGTTTCCAGCCTCGATAAAGTCTCATCAACAGGCAGGAATCCGAATAGTAAAAGTATGTAGGAATCGAAGTAGGAATAAGAAACGACGCTTAAGCACCTCAGGCGTTCCAACTTCAGGGGTAGTAGCGCACTTGTCGCGCATTGTCACGTAAGATTTTGATGACGGCAGCAGTGCCCACTTATCACCGGGCAGACTGGATGCCCGAAAGAAAATAAAAGAAAGAAAGAAATATTTATTTGTAAAAAAAACTAAAACATTATGTGACATAATTAATAGCATACCCACCTACTTGCATACATTACTTTTAAATTAGACCATTGCTGACATTGACCAGTAAAATATTACCAAAGGGTCCACACTCAGCCTTACCGCAGCGAGCCACGGCCACTGATTATCATTGTGTCCCAATTAGTTCTATATTGTAAAACAATAGCTAGTTGTAATTATTTTTAGGCGTAGTATAAAATTTATAGTACATGATGTAGATTGGTAGCTGCCTACTTTTAAACATGGACGAACTGTCTGCCATTACACTGTAATATGATTAGTGCGAATTTCGTTTGAATATACCCGTACAATCTACAATCTAACAGCAAACTACAGGCTAACAAAAAGTATACTTCCCAATCTATGCCTCCTAGTTTGGATGTCCATGGTTTAACTTTGGATGTCTCGGCCTTATATCGTAAATAAATACAATTTAATTGAATTAGAGATGTATTTTTCATACTTTTCAAGTTAATTTTTCCAGTGCAATTACGTTCAAATTTCGACCGCTGCGATGGGTGACTATTTCACTTGCGATTGATTGTATTAAGTTTATCTATATAGTGTAAAAACTAAATTTTATAATGTTATTTCTTGGTTTATTTACTACTTCAATATTATGATAAAAATTGGACTCTATTTATGTGGCTATTTTAATAATTCATACAATTTAAATATGTAATTCTGTGTATTTTAGAATTACTATATATTAAATTGTGTATATGTTGTCTCCTTATCCGTGAAATCGTATCTAATCTAGTCTAAGCATTAGTCATAATTAGTTTTTATATATAATTACATTTTGTGTAAGCACTGACAGCGACAAACAAGAATGTATCGCTGAGAGCATAGTGCGTCTAGTATTACATATGTGAATCTATATGTTATATTTTAGTAGTAGTATCTTTTAGGAGCACATTGTAATATTCTGTAATTTTTCACAAAAACTTATCATCATCCGTCCACATTAATGTTTTAAATAATAAGTTAATTAGTTATAATTATAAGTAAATAATAAGTGTATTTATGGGCGATTCTTAATCTACATACATGTAAAAACATTGTCTGTGTTACTGAAATACCTAAGAAAAATATTAATAATTTTACTAAACATTGTGATACACATTGCATAAATACAAGGAACAAGCACAATCTCTCTGCACATGTTACTCGTCTTCACAAAATTAATAACTCTTTTATGGGTCAATGTATACGCTTTTATAATAAACTTCCTGTTGAAATCAGAAATTTGTCAATGAATAAGTTCAAAGCATTGATTAAGATTAAACTTTGCCGTAAAGCGTATTATAAAATTTCTGATTACATAGAAGACAAAACAGCTTGGGACTGAGCAATAACATGCATTACTATAGTATATTTAATAAATGTCATAGTGTAGCGTATCTTGCCAAACAGGGCTCTCTTTTACTGAACTGTAAGGCAAGATACTGGAGCTAACTTTCATTACCATGTAAAAAAAAAACATGATTGTAATAATATTAAAAAAATGGATAAAAATAAGAATAAAAGACAAACCCGCTGAGTTTCTTGCCGGATCTTCTCAGTTGAGGTCGTGTTCCGATCCGATGGTAGTGTAAGAAAAATAATGTAACTGACAATTTGTAAGTGCCCCCGCAGGCCTATACAAAATAAAGACATTTCATTTCATTTCAATGAGGATATCAAGTGTCTAGAAATGTCTTTAGTCGAAGCCTTTGTGGTTATTTTTAACGACCCGCGTGGCGGAGCGGTTACCATACCGGTCTGACACACAGTGGGTTCCGGGTTCGATTCCCGGCAAGACATGAATCTGAATGATGGGTTTAGATTCGTGTTCTTGGGTCCCCATGTTTACAGGAGAAAATCCTAATATGGGACTGTAAATGTAAAAAGCGTTGAATAATAATACTAGTTTTAAGCACTTCTGTATTCCAGTTTTAAGGTGTAGTCAAGTAGATATACTTATATGAGAAGTATATTTAAAATACATAGAATGCTACAATTACAGCTTACTAATTAATCAGTAGATTTTTAAAAAGGCGATAAATTGTGACGATGTGATTAAGATCAATTTTATGATGAAATTAAATTAAATTGGCATTTATTTGATAGTTCGTTAGCAACAGTAAAAATCTTATAACCTTGATCTTAAGTTGACTTATAAGTCGCATTTAATTAATGATCATTAGATGCATTACAAAATAATAATCAAGCTGGTGCAAATTGAAGAACTTTTTAGCCGATTAGCTTATTTTACTAGCAAATGAGTAATAGTGCCGCCTATGGACTTGTATAAGTACCTTCATAAAAAACAGGGGTTCTATGAGAAGTCAATCATACTACTCCCAAGCACTAAGATGGTTGCATAAGATAAAAATGAGCCGGCAACCACATGGTTTTAAAACAAGTTTTATGAGACAAGTTGTTAGAACCAGGGTAGCTCGACCGGGGAGGTACTACCGCCACACTTATTTTTAGCTTGATGCAGTCCTTGCGTTCCAATGAGAGGGTATAGATGCCGGCACATTTTTATATGCGCAATCTTAGTCCTCAGGAATGCCACGCATCGCAATGCGTGATTGACTTTAGATAGAACCCACATCCTGTATCAAGCTGCTTACAGATGTAACATTTACCATTAGGTGGACTGCATGCTCGTTTGCTACTTTAAACTTATAATAAAAAATCGGGCATATATTTGTACTTAACGCTCATCGACGTAGCGTCAATCAAATGAAGCTTGAGGGGAAGGATTAATATCCACTGACTAGAGATTAACTTTTCTATCGTGATTAAAGAATATAACATATCATTTGGTCTTAGTAATTAATATGTAAGTCTGCGAATGTTATCTTACTAACAGTAATGATCACGATAGATATCGAATTATTTATTTACATTTTCCAATTTAGCAAGTGTTCTTTCAATAATGTGCTTTTTTTCACCTTTCAACTATTCACTTTTCAAAATCATCATGTTACAAAGAATGTAAACCGTAAAAGTAAACCAGTATTGTGTTGTAGACTTTCTACTCGATGAAAATAATAAATCATTGTATTTATGACAAATTTATAATTATTTGATGTAGAGTTCATTGTAGGGTTCTTCAATACTACAATACTAAAATGAAAATTGGAAGGCAATTTCAATATGCCAGATCTAATCTGCAATTATCTCTATTTTAAAATTGCTATTATATCTTTGTATCTACATTTCGTAGGATTATGTCTAATCTAGTCTTAGCGTTAGTAATTAAGATTTCTTTACTTGTAATTAAATGCTGTCAATGACAAATATATATAAATATATGTATCGCGTAGGACATAATGCATTAAGTATTTCCTAAGTCTATACACGTTTGGAGATCATTTTAATGTATGTAGGTCGCCTCAGAGCACATTAAATTAAGTAACTCATCACGAAAATGTATCCCTTTCACATTAATATAATATTTAATATATAAAGTTAATTTAATAATAGTGGTAAAAAGTATGCACGTAATTATAAGTTTGTTTATATTATTTAACGACTTCTTGCATTCAATATAGAACTTGCTGAAATATTTGAATGTTTTAACACTGTATTAAAGAAATGTAAAATAAATCAAATTGAATGATTTTTTTACTGTAATAGACCTTTACTCAAAGAAAACAAAAAAAAAATACCTATGTATGGTCACATTTATTAAATATACTTTTATCGCTTCTTATCGCATCGTAAGACATTTAAATATAATTTTACTGTCGTATTTTATCTTAATCGTTAACTGTTCTTAATCAACTAATTATTCAATAAATATTTGCAGGTCAATATATTTTAATTTACATCCTATCCTACTCCTAGTACCTAACTATAAAATATACAAAATTCATTCATTCATTTAATAAACTTTTAATATTTAAAATAAATATAATTGAATTTCAAACGTAGGTATACCTAAAATAACAAAATTTTTGAAGAATCAACACACCACTGAACTCCTGTATGGGTTTAGTCGACAATGGACAGATTCTACTTTGGACATCATAGTCTAGTATAGATTAACAACGTATCTCAATAAATACAAAGTGTTTACTGCAAAATATTTATATACAATTCTCTATTTTTTTTTCAAAATCTGTCTTTATAGAATCTTGTGTAAGCATATATTTTCATTATTTGATATCAAGACTTGATATTCACATGGGAATTAACTATTTTATATAAGTTAATAATATGCTCCAGAACTAGATGATGGTGTCATGTAAAATGCACGTTGCGAAAGAGGCATGGAAATTTCATTTTATTTCACTTCCGCTGCGACGGCTCGCTGCTTTATGCTTGATAAATGTCATCTAAAAGCACTCTAATAATCACGGGATATAATTTGGTTACCCTTTATGTGTTAGCGTGTTTAGTGTTTAAAACCTTGTTTGAAAGGTGGTAGAACCTAGTAGTTCAACAAAATTTCATATTCTCCAAAGTAGTACGAATATCTTTCAAATTCAAATAAAATGTAGTAATTGAACGCACCCGTTAATTGTAAAAAAAGGTTTAATTAGCTAAGCCGCATTTAAAAGCAATAGCGGGTATTTTGAAAAGGACAGCGATATATCTGGCGTTATCTGTTTTCATAGTAAGACATTGAATGTTCTATTTCGTTTATTTTGTGTGTTTGTGACATATGCACGCTAGTGTATGTAATGTGTTTTTAGTTGATTTTATGTATGTTACATGGATTATTTGAAATAAATATTAACGTTATGCACTCCTTCTCTACGTCCACTATAATCGTGCAAAATTTCATACTAATCCGTCCGCGGTATATTACTTAAAAATAATAATGTTTGAAGATACAAACGTAATTTGTAAATCTTTCACGACATATTTTAACCACTTTCCTAGACCTTCACTGATATTTTGCAGTCATGCACCATTGTACTAACGACGTGGTTTTTAAATTAAAAATGGCGGACGCGTCCCGCTTGCAAAATAACTTAATAAATTACTTCTTATTTACGTAAGGTTATGTCCGTGTTAAGGCATGATGTATGCATGATATGGAAAAGCACTTGTTATTTAAAGAACACACGTTGTTGAAGACACAAAGTTATTAAAAATATCTTTTCGATGTTGTTAATAAAGATTATTATTTTTTATTTGATTGAAGTAGCTAATGAGCATGCAGTCCACCTGATGGTAAGTGATCACGATCGTCCATAGTCTTTTGAGAGACGTCGAAAACGAGTTCTTCCTGCAGTCAATCACAAATGCGTTGCTCCTCCTGGGGCCGCCGTATAAAATACAGACAACAATCACATCCTTCCAACGAAACACAACAACTGCTTCAAGGAAGCAATAAGTGTCTCAGTGGTACCTTTCCGGTCCAACTGCATTGGTTTTACTACCTGGCAATATTCAATGTCTGTGTAGTGTGGATTAAGTTTTATTTATTAAGATATCAAAAGCGAAGAATAACATCAGTAGTGGGAAAATAAAGAATATTAATCAAAATATAAAAGCAAAAATATTTAACGACTATATATTTTATAAACGACGTGCAAAGCTACCAATAGTTACCGTCGTAGGCCACCGGATTCGTGAATAGTTACGTCATATATTATCTGATTATTTAAATTATTAATAATAATCAAATCATTTTGTTATAGTTTTTTTTAATACGTTTTTAAATTGACCGCTTTTGCAAAGTTTTCTTCTAAATAGTAACATAAAAGTATCATATTATATATATTTGTAGCAGTTTATTTCATGTTATGTTGATTTTTATATTTTATCCATAATAAATTATTATCTATTCAATTTAGGAGCCACCAAAGTCCACATCTTATACGTTCAATGTGTGGTATAAATGGTTTTAAAGTGGATGCTGCCGTCGCGTGACAATCCGATGCTGGCTAAACCTCAAGTCGAATTAAGGCCTACGGACTCGACGCCCAATCTAATTACTCTGGCTCTCGGTAATAAACTTGGCAAAGCTGGATATAGATTTTAATGCACTAGGACGTCCTAGGATGTTCACTAGGAAAAGGGCCAGTAATATTACTGGTCACCCAGGAGCAAATGACCATTATAAACGCAAATAAGAAGTAAACTTAACATTTACTAAAATATGTACAACGAGATCTCTTCTCAATTTTATTACACTACATTTATTTATATGCTATATAATTCGAAAACAGGTCTTATCCATTACGATTCTCATATTCCTAAGCTCTTTTTTCTGTCTCATGTGTAACTAAACGAAAGCTTAGCCTTTTAAATTAATAAAGGGAGACCCTTTTGATGCAGTATTGTAAGCTGAAACTGTAGCCCATTGTGTGGATTGCCAGCAGCCCTTTGTATCATCGGCAAGCAATGGTCACGTAATGAAATTGAAATGCAATCCTGCCTTTCAAACGATGACATATTCTCAGGGATAATGGATGCCTGTTTGTGATATTGGCTTATAATATTTTTAGCCAAGGAATAGACAGCTTTGTTTGGGATTAAAATGAGTATGATGAGACTGCTATATTATTATTATTTAAATTTACTTACAGAACTGCAATTAAAAGCACATCTAATACCTACGTGAATCAAAAACTTGGGGTCCGTTTTTGAGTAATTACCGCGGACGGAGGAGTATGAAAGTACATGGCCAATTCTGTATGGACGATTGCATAGTTATCGAATTTATTGTACGCATAATTGTTGGTGTTTTAGATTCGTGAACGTTGGCACATTCGAATATAAAAAAAAAAAAACTCGTACATCTAATTACGACGATAGAATAGACGTAGGTAAACAGTTTCCTAGTACCTTTTGTTAAATTGCTAGCTATTGTTTTAAGTGCACCAATAAGACATTGACGTTTATGTCGTTTATTACTGACGCTTTGTCAAACACGTTAATACGTTCCGTTTTATGATTTTATTCGCTAAATAAAAAAGATGTATATTACCGTACACTAACGTACTTCACATTACATAGGTATGCATGACGAGGAACGTTCGATAGTATTATTTTGATTTCTAATGGTCCATCATGGCGGCAGTTGATGAAAGATACGTTGAATTACTTATTATTTTGAAATATGGGTTGACAAGTGTGGAGAGGTTGAAAACTATGTGTTATATTTTTAGATTTTTATTGTACAATATATATTTTCCATGTACGTGTACGTATAATGTGCTTTTGTGGCCAACTCCTTTAGCACGATTATTGTTTATGTAGGCAAGGAGCACGAAATGCTAATATTTCTTTTAAATAATGCCTAAAAATATATATAAAATCAACTAAAACAATTTACACACACTACCATGCACTTGACACAAACACATACACAATAAACGAAATAATAAAACATTCAATTCTATGAAAACACTTAACGACAATAATTTCAGATGTACGTAACATCATGATGTATAGACACGCGGTACTTATTTCATGTAGGTTTAAAGTTACTTTTCGTAATTATTATTATATTTACCCATTGTGTTTCATCAAAAGTATTTCAGCGTTCTAAATGCATGTCAAGAAAAACACATCTTGTCATGCCCTTATACATCTCTAAACATAATTTAAAATAAAAACAATGTTCCGAACCGTACGTTTTCATGGCCCGATACACTGTCGCCATTTAGGTAACACTGATTTAAAGCGTCTACAGTGCGCACTTCATGACAAATCTGTTATCTGCCTCTAGTATTTAGGTCGTCATTTTTGATATCACGGATAACAATGATCTATTATCCGCCTGTGTAAGTGAGTTATACATATATCTAAACGATAGACATAAAAATGGTGTACTAAGCATGTAGTCAGGTGCTTAAGGAAAAGTAAATGTGTGTACTGAAAACAACAAACTTATTTATAGGAAGTTGCAAATAAGAGAGAAGATTAAGTAACTCATCATTGCGGCCCATGTGTTATTAAAGAAAAGTCATAAGTGTCTACTGTCGTCCATGCACACACGTAATAATCCCAGATAAGATCTTACCTGAACTTGAATGAGATTAAAGAAGCGTTGTTACCCCTAAGAACTACGGCGAATCACCATCGATAATATTTATATTGTTTTTATTACATCTTTCAAACGAGAATACCGCTGTGATTTCTCCGAAGTCAAAACGCAAAGGTATCTGTCACCAATGAAACGACAATTAAATTATAAAGGGATTATTATTGCCTGCGAAGTTTATGTCAGTCAGAACGTATAATGTATTCACAGTACGTAATTAAGTCTTGATCCAAAATATTCAGTGCATGCGTATTGATTTTCACCTGTAGCGTGCCTGGAACAAGCTCGCCCGGCTGTCCGGGGATCAGCGGATTTCTAGCACGTAATATCAAGTTTGTGTGCGTAAACCCGATGCATTTGTATAAACAGTCTTGATACTGTAATATAGTAGTAGAGTTGCCAATGTAAGAGAAATAAATGCCTAAATTGTTTCGATTTTGAAAATTTATGACACGAAGTAAGTGAGTAAGGTTAGTGGTTTGGTCTTTCATGGTCAAGTGAACGAATTGTAGCTTTAATTATTTTATATGCTTATTCTTATATGCTTATTATATCATTAATTCTCGCCAGCTTTAATCGCAAATGTATATCTCAGGAGGAAATTACACGTCTGATAGTTCTATGAAAAAATATACTTATACAAATTTTATCTTTAAATTTAAGAAACCTTTTGTAAGTTTTCACCGCTGAGGATTCAATCTTATCAGCCCATTACTGTTGCATTATTGGACACGGGTCTTCTCTCAGATTTAGAAGTGTTTGATCCTTATTTTACAGCGTTGGCTTAGTGCCAATTAGTATACTTCACGGGATTATGGGAATTAATATCAAAAGTTTCGCCACAAAATTTTATTTCATTATTATAGTTAGTGAAAATTAATTTAGAATATACATATAACTTTCAAAACCAGCTGTAAACCAACACATTAAGGAGAAGCTGAGTTTAAATCACTTAGCACTAAGTTGCACACAAAGTACCACTTAACCACGCTGCTACTGGAATTGGAAAGTCACAGGCGATCTCAAATCGACCGAAAGCCACCCATCAAGGTTTAATGACTGATGTAGAATCATTGAAATAGTTTTGTTGCTTTTTCCATAGTACGGAAACGCTCATGGTATTGGCACTATATGCCACCCGGCCAATCCTCCACTCCCAACGTTGCTAAATTAAGTATAAGAATACATCTTATTTTGTTATTTGCTTTATGAGTGTATTTCCTAAAGTTTAAGTTTATGGTTTGACTCCGGAGACATCAACACTATATCTACCTAACAGTTGTAACAATGCTATTTTAATTTAAATTACGCGCGTGTGATTTCCTAGCGTAATGAACAAACGCACTCGCAAGTGACGCGATAAAGGGATCCCTCCCCGCGCCGTCGCTCAAGGGCGTTGAGGACGACGCATTCGCCCGTGCGCGCCGTTCTCTATGAGGTGTCGCGTCTTGCGTTTTATTTCTTTAAAGTACCGGTTATCGTGCCCGTGCGTAATCGGGTTAAAATGATACTTCTATTAATTTAAAACTTACTATAATCTAATATATACATATAAAAAGTGTATGTGTAACCACAGACTGGGGTTCTTATACACCAAGATGTCTGTGGAAGGCGCCCGATTTTGGGAATTGCGCATTTACCAGAGTGGACGCAGCCACCTTCACGACGACACCGAATCGAAGACTACCCTGTCTACGTGGACACTACTAGCGCTGCTACGCAACACCGCTTCCGCTAGCCAGGGCAGTAGCATTCTAGCATTTCTAAAAGTGTCTGGAATCTTCAGTTCACTTATATTCAGTGTGTGGACCCTACTTCTATTAACTTTACATACTAATGGTCCTTTACTTTGCTTTACTGTTAACTTTGTAACTGATGACTTGGTTTTATTAAATTGTAACTTTATATTTATAGTTTTTATTATATTATTTAAGAATCACGGTTACACAGTAGCAGTATTAAATGCCGCTGTGTTTTCGTTCACGGCGAATGTTAAGGTAGACGAGCATCTCCGCAGCGTTCCAAGTTCCTCAAGAATAACAACGCACCTCTGGCCTGTTCTAGGTAGGATTCTAAGCTTATTAAGATTGATGACAAAAGTTACTGCTGTTTGTTTACTACTTCAATTTTGTAAATAAAAGCTGAGGTCTTATATACACTTAGTCTACTAATTAATGCGCACTCATTTAAGTTATAATAAAAAAAAATCGATTCTACGTGTTAGGAAACTTTAATCATTTTCAATTCTATATACTGATTTACTATTTTCTGATTTGCAGACGAGTCGAGGTGAAGGGGGCTATCCACTTGCACAGATTATTCTCCCTGTTGAGATTCTGTTTTATTTGCGAGCATGTTTATATTTAATTCGAGCTTATTTTATTCTAGTGGTATTATTTTAACTTTATATTTACGTCGCGTATTAAATGATTTATACAATGAGAACTATTCGCCAAATAGAAATATATATAAACTGAGTGATAATAATATATGGTAATACTTGATTGTCAAGAAAATGGTAAAATCTTTTGTGACGCAAATTTGGCCAAGTGTAGTAGTGTTAAGTTTTAATGTGTTCTGGTTTGAAGACTGTGATAAGAAAAAAAATATATTGGCGGTAGTCCACTTTAGTTATTAGAACACTTTCTTACATGTGGGCTGCTAGCTCATTTACTACGTGTGTTACAAAAATGAAAATTTATCGACAAATTGATCATAATTGTATTATAAATTACTTGTTTATGTTCGTGGCTTCGAGTTCATGTGTTACTCTACTAATACATGCTAAATTTCAGGGAAGTACGATCGGTAGTTTTTTCGTAATAGAGTAACGCACATACATCTCCAGAAACTTTCGCGTTTTAGGTTTTGGAATGTTTGGAAACATTTGAAGCGGTAAAAATCTCACATAACCTTTATATTGAAAATAAAAAAAGGCCGCTGTCGTGTAACAACACTATTTATTTGTTGACTGTGTTGTTTATTCGGTATTCAGCCGATCGTATGCACTACTCGGCCGAATACCGGACAACAAAGAAAAAAAGCCAAATAGCCGAATAGTTGGCGAATATTAGTGGCAACTCAATTTTTTCATTTATTATATATGAAATGACGTTTCCTCTTTCTGAATTAGAATATCATAATATAAGCTACGCTACAAAGTCATTGGTAGCAGGCGGCAGGCAGTAGGTTTGTAATCTATACATATAAATAATACAATACAAATAAACTTAAAGTAAACAGGAATATAAATTCATCATTTGCCTATTTGTTTAGTCGGAAATTGAAACCTTAGTAGGTTCGTTGTTACACTGGTATGAACTTTGAATCATACTTTTCGCCACGTAAGACATTATTGTAACGTATTGATCATTTTAAACGTTTTAATAAAATTAGTCACTCGTCGCATCGGTCAAAATTCGACCGTAATTTAAATTAAAACACTAAACTACATATTGTCCAAAGTAGTATGAATATTTTTCAAATTCAAATAAAATGTAATAATTTTCAAGTAATTTTGAACGCACCCGTTAAATATAAAAATATCGTGCCGGCGTTGGTTGGTTTTTAACCGACTTCCAAAAAGGAGGAGGTTATCAATTCTGTATTCTGTATTCTGTATTCTGTATTCTGTATTTTTTTTTTTTTTTTTTTTTTATATTTGTTACCTCATTTCTCCGGACTGGGTGAACCGATTTAGATGATTTTTTTTTTATTTGAAAGGTAGTGCGTGTCATAGGGTCCCATTTTTTTTTAGTATTTTTTTGACTAGGGCATCCATAAGAAAAACGCATAAGTCTTAAATTTGCATTTTCAATGTACGCGATAAATGTATGAATAACTCAATATCCCGCCAACCGATTTTGATGATTTTTTTTTTATTAGAAAGGATGTACTCCAGGGGTAGTCTGATAAGAGTTTGATAAGGTTCTAATCATAGGATCTTCAACTTTTTGGAGCAAAATAATAAAATTAGTGATAGTCGGCCGAACCTTAGCTGGAGAAGTCCAATTGAGTAAAATATAGAATAAAATTACTATGTAGGTATTTACTATGAAAAATTTGACCTTCAACTCTTCAATCCTGATGATGCAGGGGTACTGCTAGCCTGAACTATAAAAGTTGGTCGTTTGATGTTTGCGAATATATAATGAAATTGTTAAGCAAATTCATGGGACAAAAATTTGACCTTCAACTCCTCAACCCTGATGATGCAGGGGTACTTAAAGCCAAAACCATAGGAATAAGCCATTTGGTGCTTACGTATATGTTATAAGATTACTGAGCAAAAACATAAGATGAAAAATTTGACCTTCAACTCCTCAACCCTGATGATGGAGGGGTACTTCAATCCTAAACCATAGAAGTTGGCAATTTGGTGCTTACGGTTATGTAAAGAAAATACTAAGCAAAAATATAAAATCAAAAATTTGACCTTCAACTCCTCAACCCTGATGATGAAGGGGTACTTCAATCCTAAACCATAGGAGTTGGCAATTTGGTGCTTACGGTTATGTAAAAATAATACTAAGCAGAGGCACAAAATTAAAATTTTGACCTTCAACTCCTCGACCCTGATGATGAAGGGGTACTTCAATTCTAAACCATAGGAGTTGGCAATTTGGTGCTTACGGGTATGTAAAAATAATACCAAACAGAGGCACAAAATTAAAATTTTGACCTTCAACTCCTAAACCCTGATGATGCAGGGTACTGCAAGCCTGAGCCATAGAAGTTAGCCACCTGGTACTAACGTATATGTTAAAAGATTACTAAGCAACAATATAAGATGAAAAATTTGACCTTCAACTCCTCAACCCTGATGATGGAGGGGTACTTCCAGAGGGGGCGCCCTGTTTGTATGAATTGTAAAAGTGTTTTATGTTTAATTTTTGTGAATATGTATATGCACAAAGCAAACTTAGAGGCTTTATTTAAATACAAACATAAAAATATAGTCACTAAAAAGTGTAAAATAAAAACTTTTTAACAAAAAATATCTACCGACTTCCATGTCACAAAAAAGTAAAAAATAATTTAAATATATTTTGGTCTAGAACATACTCAGTACTTAGTACATAGTTCTGAAGTCGGTGCTCGACATATTTCGCTGGACGACGGTAACTACGTCCTATATGAGCACCGACTTCAGAACTATGTACTAAGTACTGAGTATGTTCTAGACCAAAATATATTTAAATTATTTTTTACTTTTTTGTGACATGGAAGTCGGTAGATATTTTTTGTTAAAAAGTTTTTATTTGCGTTATAATTGAATGAACCGTTAATTCGACTAGCGGTGCACCCTACGTGGGGAATAACCTTGTTATCGACTCCCCGGCAGTAAAATTAGGTTACACTACAGGCTTTTTCCATTTACCGATACCCTCCATCTTTTTCGATACTCCCCAGCTTTTAGCCTTTGGCTATCACATTTTCAGTGCGTTTTAACGAGTAGGTAAAAGCGGCCTCCGACGTATTTCTGTAAACAACTTAATATCGAAGAGAGATTCTATCTGGTATTTATTACAGATGCACTGCTACTGAAACTCGCGCAAAAGTTAGCCGTGTTATTATTATTACTTAAATAAAGTTTATCATTATTGCTGAGGTACGGATCGAAGTTGCTCTCTAAATTTAAGGAACAATAAACAATAATTAATAAATTTATTATTTATTTATTTAATTATTATTTATTGTCAAAAAGAACGGTAGAACCAATTACACTTATTGACACATACTTAAAATTAATTAAATTCAATATTACATTAACATGTGGAAATTAGAAATATAATAATAAACAGGATTTACAAGTGAGTTATCAGTCAATATTTGCAAAAGATGTTTAGAATAGTATTGCAACAATATAATAATAATAATAATAAAATAATAATAATAATGTTGTGACGATTATTTTGGAGTAGTCATTAGGACTCACTGAACCTTAGGCACACATTCAGAACTTTCTTCCAGTCATCCGCATACAAGTCGAAGTCAGGAAAGGCTTCCAAAAGCGCATTGAGCGCAATTATAATCTCTCATTAATTTTATCATGGCTCATTTTTAAATGAGGCGGCCATCTTGGTCCTCGGGAGTACCAACCCATAGCATTGACTTCAGATAGAAATGTTGTTCTGTTTGAAGTTGCTTACCCATGGACGGCAGTGGCGACTTACGATCGGGTGGACTGCATTCTCATTTGTTACTTCAATGTAATAAAAAAAAACGTATAATTAACTTAATCAGTGTATGCTTAAATCAATTTATACGTTACGCAATACCAGTGCCCGATCCGTCATCGCCTATGCGCTACGTTCTATCTCATTCTACAGCGTAGCGTACCTCGTCTACGTATCTAGCTACGCCGATACAGTACGCCTACGTGTTGCGCTACGCGGATTCGCTACGTATATTTATTTACATGCACATATCGACAATTCTTTAACAACTTTTATTACACTTGTGTTATATTTGCTTACGGTACTATTGGTAAAGATTTCTTGTCGACTAAAAAAATATTTATTACAAGCTTTTATCTAGCTTATTGGTTCGTTTTTATTCGCATGTTAATGTCACCGCTTAGTAACATTTAACTCACCTAAAATTTTGCACAATGTTTGTATTGTATTTGTATACAATGTGTAATAAGCTTAGTGTCATTATTCTTAATTAAAGATTGAAAGATTGCGGACGTTTAAATACTTCAGAGTTATTATTTTTATGCATCCCTAAATTTATTTCAAATAAAATTTTGCAGAAATGCATAGTCCATTGGATACCTTTTAGGGCGGTGCTTCACCAAACTATATAATTTAAAAGTTCAATTATAACAAAAACGTTTTTATTGTCTCATAAAATAAATGAACACATCAAATAACAGTATTTATAGGTAAAAAGAATTAAATATATGCGTCCATAAATAATAACAACACCACCAAATAAACAGTGTTAATGGTAACATATATACAAATTAATAGTTTGCCACAGACAGTATAATTGAAGATCATACTTCGAATTATAATTTAATCCACGTTTGCTGTGTCGTATGTTTTTTTTATTTTATTTGATACATCTGTTATTATCATTCTTACAAGTCAGCGTTGTGGAGAAGCTAAAAAACAGATACAACGTGATTTCTTCGCTCTTATATTTACATACAATAACAGCGTTACTTTTTAAGACTTGAGAATGAGAAACGATTGTTTCTGTCATAAGCCATTGCTTGGTAAAATTAGCCTAGCTCGCAATACAGAACATGCTTTAGCAAAGTAAATTATGATACGCTCTGGTTTTAAATAAACTGATGTACTCGGAAGCATCTCTGCAGCTTTTGTTTGCCGGTAAATACAGCGTTTTCATTATTCTAGTACCAGGTACTCGTATTTCCATAATTTGATATTGCAAAATGATACTACTGAAATGCACTTTCCATTTTTGGGTATTTTGCAGGGATGTAAATCCGGCATTTTGGAAACCACGTTTCATAATACTAATTACGCAAGAGTGGCCAAAATTGTTTACAATATTATGATTGAGTTGTTGTGTTACTGTATATAAAACTCGCGTTCTAATTTATCGATCAATCGTCAATCCATTATGGTCATACTGCTGGGCATTGGTCTATTTTCAGGATGAGAAACTTTAAGGCAATATTCCACCGCGTCGGCCAAGTGTGAAAAGGTAGACTTCAAGTACCTTTACGACCTTTTTTACAGTCAGGTCAACTGTCAGGTGTGTAGGCTTGCTCACGATGTTTTTCTTCACCGTAAAGCAGTGATAACTAATATCTAGTATGCACAATATTTTAGGAAAATCAGTGGTGTGTTGCTCAATCTTTTTGAAAAACCGTTGCTTCGTGCTGGGATTAAATGCTCTGGCCTCCATATCGAGAGAGCAAATTAGACTATCATTGTTCACCTATCACATTCTACCAATTTATCGATTAAATTCTATTAATTTGATGTCTATTTAGCCTCTATATTTTGGTGGATAAGCAATAGTAAAATAGGAACAATGATTGTTTTGTGGAAACGTTATGGACTTCTACTCAGGGCACAGAAGCCCCTGCCTTTTATTGGAAACACGCAAGAACTATTGTACACACACACAAATAGACGAGTAGGCAGTGAAGTGATGAATGCCATCCCTTTAGAAAGGTAAGAAATCAGATACATAGATGTTAATTAAGCGCCTCGACGCACAGGGCGGATGTTTGTCACCGGATTATCATTAGCGCTGTTTTCTCACATTTCCTGTCCTCCAAAAGAAAATGTATTCTTTATACTTATATGATTTACACCTGAACGTAGTTAATCCATTTCTTTCAAACTAAGCATGGGTTTACTCAGAGTGATAAGGGTAAAAGAGCCTCAGATAAAAGTGTGTCGGCAAGTTACATTTTATGATCAGGTACAGACAACCGATAAGGAAGTTGGTTTTTAATATTCCGTCCTAAAGGGTTTAAGGGTAAACAACACACGTGATGAAAAAGAAAGTAAATCGTATAATCTCATCATACTTTGTTAATTGTATCAACTTATTAAAACAAAACAGGCCGTTTGTGGGCGCACGATATCCTTTAATAACTTGCTTTCCCGCTTTATAGTCAGGGTAGCGTTATAATTGATTGATCTTTCATTTAAACCTCATCATGTTTTTGTGGCCTAATGAATATGAATATGTATATACTTAATTGAACTTTTTTTCTAGGTATAATACGCTTTCTACACTCATACCCCCACACTAGGATTTTTTCGTGTGTTGTGGATACCATGGACACACAACATGAATACACTAACGCCCAGAACCAGAACATGAATCTAAACTCATCATTCATATACCTGTCTGGCCGGGAATCGAACCCCGTCAGACCGGTATGGTAACCGCACCGCTACGCGGGTCGTCGAGGTATAAAGCGGCCTTTGCGCGTATGTGTGCGTTTATTTGTGTTTGTATTCTAATTTATTCATTTCATCGTCCGCTTCGATCACCACTTTCACGGTAATGTACCTCATATATTTAGGCCATAAAATACGTGTATGCTAGCTAAATTTCAGCGAAATCTAACCGGTAGGTTTTGCGTAAAAGAGAACAAACACACAAACTTTAGCATTTTTAATTATTATATTAATACGTGAAACAAAAACATGTGACGCATTTTTAAGTAAAGTTAATCCGCCGACGGATTAGTATGAAATTCTACACGGTTATAGTGGACGTAGAGAAGGAGTGCAGAAAGTTAATATTTTATTCAAATAATGCATATATCACACATCAAATCAACTAAAAACACATTACACACACTACAGTGCATTTGTCAGAAACGCATACATAGTAAACGAAATAGAACATTCAATGTCTTACTATGAAAACACATAACGTCAAAAACGTCAGATGTCTTTGTCAAAATACCGCTATTGCTTTTAAATGCAGCTTAGATAATTAAACCTCTTTTGAATTTGAAAAATATTCGTACTACTTTGCACAATAATATTTAGTTTAGTTTTTTAATTAAAATTACAGTCGAATTTCGACCGATGCGACGGGTGACTAGTAATAATAAAATGCACTAAAGAAATTAGTCAGACCCATCAGAATTATGTACTTCAACCACGCAGGCACTTTTGGTTTTGAGAATTTAATATCGTTCAATGTAAGTAATTCATTTGATTAATTCCCAAGATCCTAAATGCACAAGAAAAATCTTAGCGCGGGGCTTATTTAAATATGTATTTTATACCAATCATTTTAATTAATTTTCCTATTATTATGTAAATTATATTAATTAACTTAATTAATTTGAAATAAATTGTTAAATTCAATGTAAATTTTAAATAAATGTTCATGTCTATTAACATTTAGAGTGTCAATTAGTATGTAAGCCGTTATCACCTATAATTGTGGGCACACGAACGACTTATCCTACTCGTATTATATTTTAATGGTGTTGAAATGTACTCTACGTTGGTGAACCTAATAAATAAATTAATTAATGAACTACATACAAACAAATTTCATTCAACGCGACACTTACTACCTAAATTACTATGAGAGCTATACATTAAGCGATAAAGTGTGAGACTTATTTATTATGTTACAGACTTTAACTTCTTTAATAAAAATGTTAGTATTCATCAGCGTTACGTAATATACGTTACATTCTTATGTTTTACGGAAAATCTTAGTTCTAGAACAACCGGTTAATTTATGTTCACGTGTCTGTTAAGTAGATGATTATGGTTTGCAAGGTAAGTAAATTGAAAAAAATGTGCAACACTGCCTTAAATATTACTCAGGTACAAAGCGTTTCCAGTAGATATTTCCTGTTTAAATTCTCGCAGTAGTTGCGTTTGTTCATTAAGTTAAGCTCTTCGAATAAGTATCTTCTGTGGGAAAAGCAGAATAACTTTATGAAGGTTGTTAAAAATCTTCTTTTTCATTTTATAGTCGACTAAAGTTGTGTCAATTTTATTTTTAATTTATTTAAAACTTGGTTCAACGCTACAACAAGCTTCAGTTATTTCTAGAATTGAATTTGTTTTTGCGTTTCGGTGGAAGGGTGAGAAAGCCGGCTGACTAACACATGAGGCGTCTAATTAGGTGTATAGGCTTTCAAGCTTTCGTGATTCTAAGAGTGGGAGCTCGAACCGTCCGGCCAAGTGACCCCGGTGGTTGCATGCTGCCGTAAAGACCAGAAGGTGTGGTGAGCGGTGCACGCCCACCAGGGAAGAGCCCGATGGGGCAACACGCTGAGAGGACACCGGCGGCGGTCCGGTGGAGTACCCGGAGTCCTCTTCGCAGCGCCGAGGTCAGCCACCGGGGGGGTTTTAGTGCGGTAAGAATCCCACATAACCCGCATCGCTCCCACGACGTCGGGTACTTTTGAAAGTTTCCCAATAATCTAATATTCGACAAAATAAAATGTTATGTGATGTTGTCGGTTGTTGTGATGTGATGATGTTACCGGTTCACTTTAATATGAGTACCATCTTAGTCCTCAGGAATAGTACCGCATCTATGACAGACTTCAGATAGAATCTCTGTTCTGTATAAAGTTGGTAAACGATGTCCATGGGCGGCAGTTGTCATGTGGACTGCTTGCTCGTTTGCTAATTCAATGAAATACTAAAAGAAAGTTTACTATCACTCTCTCCTTTATATTGATATCATGGACAATTTTGTGGTGATGAGAAGCAGAGTAGAAGTCACTGATGAACAGATGTTGGTGACAAGAGAGCTCAGCGATTCAGGCGATAACTTGAAGTCCAAGATAAATCTTCGTCGTGCGGGTCGCCTCGTCAAAATCTTCACAGGACGATGACTCATTTTACAATTACAATATTTGCAAAATATTGTGTTTATATAGTAGTTTAGCCGTATGCAAATAGCACTCTGGGTAAAGTTGTTTATTCTGCTGCTACTTAAATAATTTATGAACATTTGTAATGTTGTTCGAATTAGGAAAAATATTAAAAGTGATAATTTAAATGAGTAGATTTAAGACTAGCTGTGTTATGGTTCGATGTTGTGGCTGGGAACAAGTGGTAGCCTAAGTTAGTCTTCAGGGTATTTTTGTGTAAAAAGGAAACAACAGAGTATGGTGGTGGTACTACTCATATTGCTCGTAAGCTTTGGCTTCGTTTGCATATTAGCGCTGAACAAGTGTTTTCGGGCCTTAAGGGTCGCTCTTTGCCTGAGCTACTTTTCACGTGGCGGGAATTTAAAACCTTCCATATCCTTAACATTTACCTATATTCATTTATAGGTACATATAGTTATATAAACGCATATATTTTAATATAATGGAAATGCAGAATTTGTAGTGTACTATAGACATGTACCCATATTTCATTCTGAATAGCTTAGGTTACTTAAGTTTAGAGTGAGAGTTATATTTAACAGTAAAAAAGAGTGTTATTATTGCGCAACGCATACAACGCCTCATAGAAGTATGTGTTATTCATATTACATACAGGGGTTTAGTCGACGTTAGACAGATTCTAGTTTGGACATCATAGTCCAGTATGGACAGATTATACATAGAAAACTTTTATATGAAGCGACCATATTAGTCATCGGAAGCAGCAAAGCATTTGTGTTTAACTTTAGATAAAATCACCGTTTTATATTAAGGTGCTTACAGACGTCCATGGGCGGTAGTGTACACTTACCATATGGTGGACTAAATGCTCGTTCAATCGTTACATAAACCGCTACTTGAATCAAATAAAAAAGTGTGAGTAGAACCTGCAATATAGGTAGGTAATCCTATTAGAGAGCATTAAGGGTAAGAAACATCTTTGAAACTTATTCTTTAAGAGAAAAATCTCTTACATACTTATTGCCAGGTCACTGCGGCGGGTCCAAGTATCGAGATTCACAGTTATTTGACATTACACGTTAACAAATTTATTTGTTTCATTGGTATTTTTATTTTTGAATATGGAAGTAGCTACTTCCTCCCATGGGCAACTATAATCAACCTTATATAAGACTAGCATTTCCCGCGATTTCCCTCGCGTTTAAAAATACTTCATATTTGGATGATCTAATGAATTGAGAGTTTCTGTATGGGGGAGGTGTAGTTAAGCCTATAAAGATGCTTATAAATAAGACGAAACTCAGTGTGGAAAAAAAAATATCCTTCTATTTCAAAATTTAAAATAACATTTATGCAAACTAAAGGAGATGCGGTAGTCCTTCATTCTTTACCTTCCCCGCTTCACATCTGCACGCGTGGATAAATATTTACATATATAAAAGGTAAAAGTGACTGACTGATGTATCAACGTACAGTTAAAACTGATCGGGCTAGAAGCTTAACATTTCACACAATATTTCTTTTACAGCATAGGTGGTCATTGTTGAGCAAATAAAGTCGCGGGTTCTGCTATATGTATATGAGCGGTCCGTGTTTTCCAGCACAAATAAGAAAAAACTACACCTATATGAAACGATAGGATGCAAGTTGTACGCATTGTAGTACCGACCAGATTTTGGAAATTTAAATTCAGTCTTTGAATCTGTAGGCCTTAACTTTAAGTCACAGACGTTTACCTGTCTTTAATATTATGTCTTCGTTTTTGACATTAGAAATTAATGCTTAATTTAAATTAAAATAACATCATAGGGATGGGTTACCTTAAATGTTTTAAAAAAGTTTATCTTAAATGCATGGCGTCTATTAACGCACATTTGGCCAACGTAGTCAACTATGGCCTAAACTCCTCCTATGTGCCGAGTAGTATCTATATATTAATACGTAAAGCTAAAACTTGTGATTCGTTTTTATTATACTTGGCGCAGACGGAGGAGTATGAAATTACGCACGGTTATAGTTGATGTAGTGCCGGATTACACATTGCTAATATTTTTTTCAAATAATGCATAAAACATACATAAAATCAACTAAAAACACATTACATACACTACCTTACATTTGACAATAACACTGTATTTTTTTAAATTTTACTCCCTATTGCTTTTAAATGCAGCTTAGATAATTAAAGTTCTATTTACCTTTAACGGGTGCGTTCAAAATAACTTAAATAATATTACAATTTATTTAAATTTGAGAAATATTCGTGCTATGGACAATATGAAATTTCGTTTTATAATTTAAATTACGGGTGGATTTCGACCGTCGCGACGGGTGACATTAAATGGTTGATGACGATTGAGCAAAAAAGCTTTCTTCACTGTTTTATTCACATTTTGCTCCTGTCTCTTGTAAATATCATATAACAATTTTCATTGCACTTTTTCGTATACGACGGCACATGCGACAAATACTGCGCGTTGATCAACGTTACTTTTATATTTTGCTTTAAGATATATTTAACGAATGCATATAATTATACAGGGTGGATACGTTCAAACGACAATAAATGAAACCACACGTCCTACAATTTCCTTGGAACATGTTGCAATGATTAAAAAACACGTAACATCGAATTAAAAATAACTATTTTCAAACAAACTTAATAATAAATAATGAGGTAAAAAATATAACGCCATTTATAAACATCATTTCACTCACCTGCGATAAGAGCGGCAACAGCGCAGTGTCGTAACGTAAAAGCTGCCGCCATTGCTGCATTCCTAAATACCTACTTAGTCACTCATTCATAAAATAAGAAATAACTGACGTAACTACCTACATTAAATTTTCAATGTGTCCACCACTAACACGAATGCATATGTCATACCGTTTAAAAATATTGTTTCTCACACGTGTAACATCGCACGTCCAATATCGCACAACTATTTATTAATTGAAAACTACTAAACTATCACACACAACTGCTTACTACTTAACGCGCACAATTATTTCTTAATTAAAAACTACTAATTAATAACTATAATCAAAGAAAATAAAAACAAATTAATAACGGGGCGGCGGCGCCGGCGCGTCTCGGTGCAAGTCAATGATAGCGCGATGCACATGCGATCAATCGATGCGGCCGACTGACCTAATTGGGTCGTGTAAATCTTCTCGCCGGGAAGAGTTCCGAGCGGGGGGGAAACTTGGTGAGGGCCACGCCCTTTTCAAGTGGTGAGCTACCGCTGCCCGTGAAAACAGAAAGGTCATGGGGGGTTGGTTTGCCAGAGTAGTATTTTTTTTATTTATTTTTTTCTTCTTTTTTTTTATTAATATATATTTTGTATTTATAATTCATCATCTTTTTGTTTAAAAACTATATCCATATAAATTACTGTCTTTCTCTTTCTTTTTTGTTGCTATCTCTTTCTTTTTTTTTTGAAATAAGTAAAAAAGAATTTGAAGTAATGGTTGCCTCCCTGGTAACCATTACAAAAATGTGGGAATCTGTGAGGGTGACTGTTTGTGAAGTGTTAAGTGTATCGTTGTATGATGTATGAATGTAATGTGTAGTGTGTAATGTTGGTGAGTAATGTTGTGTGTAGTGTTGTGTTATGAGGAGTTCTGTGTGGGCGGCACCAGTGCCGCACGTCAGTCCCGTAAACCGGGTATCAACATGGGACCCCGGGGTCCGTCCGCTGGCTGGTCCCGCGCCAGTAAGTCGCGCGGGAACGCTCTATGGTCGGGTGGACGCGCGTGGTGCGGCGCAAGATGTCGCAAATGCGGGAATTGCGCCGCATCGTCACGCTCAAACATCTGCGTGGCGAGGCGGCAAATAAAGTCGTCTAGGCTCTCAACTCGAAGATCGCGCTGGAGGACCGTGTTCTTGACGCACCACGGCGCACCAGTGATCCTGCGCAGCGCCAGAGATTGTACCGCCCGCAAACGTTTGCGGATCGGTTCACTCGCCAGCGCATACCAGGCCGGCGCCGAGTACATCAGGCGGGAACGGACATCCGTGCTCTATCCAACTTGGCTTTGAGCTCCCTGAAGCTCCAGTTAGGGAGCTTCTCAACCACCAGGGGGGGAAATCTGGATTGGGCCTTTTGGGCCTGCGGGGCCGTACCTGCGGCACTGGTGCTCGGTGCGGGTGCGGGTGCGGCTGCGGCGGCAGGCCCAGCGGGCACGGTCCTCGGCGGCGCGGCGGGAGGCGCGCTTGTGGCCGTGGGTCCGGGCACCGCTGGACTGACCTAATTTAGTTTGTTTTCAAACATTTATGAAAAAGAAAGTAAATAAAAATAGCACTTCCTAGTTTTGTCTCTTTTACACATACAAAATTTTTGTTGAGTGAATGCAATGGATGATATGGAAATTTTCGACTAAGAAATAAGGTACTAGCCGACTAAGCGAGGCAGACGTACAGTTCGCAGCTAAACTATAATGATTTATTTACACGCTGATTAATAACTTCGGGATCAAATTTGTTATTTAATGTTATTATTGTTTTTTTACTATTTAGTAAGATGTTCGATTTAAAACGCATCTCTCGTCAACCCATTATTATCCCACTGCTGGGCATGGGTCTTCTCTGAGAATGAGAGAGTTTAGGCCATAGTCCGCCGCGCTGGCCAAGTGTGAGTTTGTGGACTTCAAACACCTCCAAGATTTTTTTTTATTTTTAAAGAACTCTCGTTTTCTTTCAACGAAAAGCAGTGATAATTAATTTCTAATACGCACATATTTTTGTGGTGCGTGCCTGGGTTTGAACCTCGGACCTCCCGATCGAGAGTGGAAGTTTCAACCATTAGGCTATCACTACTCTCGCTCAAAATTAATTATCTTTTCTTTTTAATTATTTTTACTCATTAGTTTTATGTTACAATTAACAAAAATAAGTATAAAAATGCGTTATTAATTGTAAATTATTAAGGCAGAGAAATCTCTGTCTTAATAATTTATACTTAAACAACGCTGAACTGAAATGTAAATTTAAATAAATATTAATAATTACCTAATAAATATTAAATTTTAATAAACATTTCTGTGACATAAATCAACATTTCACAATAAAATATTGTTTTTTTTGTCTGTACTCTTCGACCTTCAAGCGGCGGCACTTTTGTCTACGTCGGCTAGTACAATATGCATTTACATAAGGCTGTGTCCCCAGTATTCGAGATAGCCGTGAACTCACATCAATTTTCGTGCGTCGCCAGCAAACTTTTATGAGTTAGTCGCATATTTAAGTCGATAGACTGAATTTTCAATTTTCTATCTACGAAGGAAGTGGTTGTTTTTGAAGTAATTGGTATCATAAAGGCATTGAAAGAGGATAAAAAGAAGCATTGGGTTCACATCGATTCTTTCCAACTGTCCGCATGAACAGTTTGCGTTCAAAAGGACTCATTACCTCCGGCGAACAACCATATGGCCGCCGCCGGCTGCAATCGGTTTTGCTGCGAACTTGCCACTAACTGAGACAGTCAGCGCACGTATCGCAGCAAACTAGCAAATTATGCGGATGTATGCTATCCAGATTTAACGGATGAACTTCTCAATAAGCTAGAGCGCCTTCTTAATAATTGTATCCGTTTTATTTTCAACCTTCGTAAATATGATCATATTTCTAATTATAGACGTCAGCTTAAATGGTTAACTATTCGTCAAAGGCGTAATTCTAGGATTCTCTTGGTTCTGTATGCTATTTTACACGATCCAACTTCTCCGTCCTACTTAAAGGAAAATTTTCAGTTCCACTGCTCTCCTCACGACAGTGGTCTTCGTTCTTCCAGAATTTTAGAAGTCAATATTCCACAGCATAACCGTAGCTTTTTCCGTTATTCCTTCACGGTACAGTCGATACTACTCTGGAACGCCCTACCCGAAAACATCAGACAAGCCACATGCCGTAGCACGTTCAAGGCGCTTTTACGGGAATATTATTTTCAACAGTCATGAGTCTATTAACATTTCAATCCTTTGATTTATTATTGTATTATATGTATTATGTATTATATGTATGTATTTTTACAATTATATATTACTTATTATATTATTATATTAACTATATAAATATATATTAATATTTTTAATATTGTCTAATTATTTTACCAATTAATAGATTATACTTACGTTTTATATACCTACCACAAATTATCGCTATCACCCAGGGTTGACTGGCAGAGAATGCCATTAGGCATTAAGTTTACCCTTGTAACCCTTAGTTTAAGGTGTTTCAAAAATTAAATAAATAAACTGCGTAAAGTGAGTGCGAAACTAGCAAACTGTGGACACTTCATTTCAAATAAATTGAAGGGCGGAATAAAGCGATTCGCCACCAACACAGTCAGCCGCTAAAAGTTTGCGTACTGGGGACACTGCCTAATTTGACGAAGCGGCAACGTTGCACATTTTTTTACGTCACAATTTTCTGTAATGGAGTAAAATGAGGTAAAGCGTGTAGATTTTTTTTAAAACGAAATAAAAAATCCTGTGGCTAAAGTATTAAAGATATATGACTGAATATTTGTGTGGAAGCTTGGGAAATGGATAGGCTCATGTGGTTATATTTATTGTCGACTGAACGTATCCACCCTGTATATACATAACCAAACGGACCATTTACAAAGTTAAACTATGCCTAGTATCATATAATCCACGCCCTGTAGTTCCGGGATCAGAATAGGGCTACGGCATCCCCTGCCTGTCGTAAGAGGCGACTAAAAGGGGCTTCCGGGGTTGCAGACGGCTAGAGTGGGAGCTCGAACCGTTCGGTCAGGTAATCCCGGGAAGGACGACGGTATGTGTGGTCGCATACCGTCGTAAAGACTAGACGGAGCGGTAGGCCCACCCGCCCATCTGGGAGGAGCCCGATGGGGCAACGCGCTCGGAGGATTCCGGTTGAAGTCGTTTTGAGATCCCGGAGTCCTCCTTTTCAGCGCCGAGGACGGCCACGGGGGGGGGGGGGGCAAGTTCCCCCTCGAAAAAAAACAAAAAAGAATTTTTTCGTGGAAACATCATATTGCTTACGCAATATGTTATGCTCGTTATATCTTTTAAACTATTTATCCAAATTGCATGCCATAAAAAGCAAATGTTATCTATATTAAATACTTATTTTTTTAAATCACTTATTTTGATAAGGATTGATATTTAGTATGTATAAAACCCATACAAACATTAACTTCATATTTTTTGTATTTTAGAAATATAAAAAGAGTTACTGTGGTTTTATTTATATTTATTTTTACCACGGCAACGGCTTAACAAACAAATCTTATGAAGTATTACATTTTACATCTAAATATCATTCATTATTTATTAATCATTCATTATTTATTTATTTATCATTCATTATTCATTAATATCATTGAGAATAACCGGTCTATCCGGTCGATCCGGTTATTCTCAATAGAAACGGTAACCGCGTTGATCTGTGCTAATTTTTTTTCGTCGCGTCGTGGCAGAGACTTGTAGTCAGCTGAGGGTGGCATAGAAAATAAAAAGTTTATGTCACCCGGAAAATGGCGGGAACACGGAACTGTCCCTCCGTTTCGTTCTTTATAAAATTAATTACCATTTGAATGAATTAGGTGCTGTAAGACTTTGTGATAATTATATCAAGCGAATTAACCCCGAGATTTGTTATTAGGCACGAGACTGCGAGTCGCCCACATCATCTCTAAAGATATTGATGTCGAGTAAAACAAATGCCAACATCAGTATTGGGGTCAAGATTCAATCGCCCACGACTGTTTTAAGTTTGACAACACCAGTATGGATAGAAAGAGTCGTTTGTGTTCAAAAATTGTAATTATCGTAAAGCTATCGTGAGAGTAATAGGAGATCGCGCAGCGTGTCTCGAGACTATAGGCCCCATCTTAGGTGTGAACGAGACCGTCCGGGAGCCACTTGATGACACTCTAAGCTAAAGACTGATAAATTCGTGTGGATAAGTACAACGAGTTTTGGTGAGTTTGTTCCAATTTTTACCTTGTGAGAAGTTTTCATTTTGCTTCGAATAAGGTGCTGAGTGTTCACTAATTATAGAAAGTGTTTCTTTTAAATTTTGTGCAATACGTGTACAACACGTGTTGTATACTCATTACAACACCCTTTAAAGTTGTGGCATTAGTAAATCGACTGTAGCTGCCCAGCACTGTAAAATCTAAAATTTCTTGTATTTTTGAAATAGATGATATTTTCTAGAGGTTTTATTGCGTGTTTTACCCGTAACGCACATTTATGATTGGCGCGATGTGTTATTGATAAGTGATTTAGTGCAAAAATGACTGCGTTGATGAATAAAAAACAATTTTAAGTAAGTTACTTCGATTCATTCAGAATACACCGTTCCATCAAAAAGCGCTAAAGACATGATTTTAGAAAACAAATGATTTTACTGTTGTTGATACAGACGTCACTAGATTGCATACCGAAAATTACTTTTGTGTTGTTTTGTTACTCGACATATTTTATTACTGGTACGTTACATGACGGCGTGATAACATTTAAACTTGTAATTCGTTTGTTTGATCCTATTATGACAGTACAGACTACTTTATCTCTTTAGTGTCAAGAAGGAACAATAATGGATGAACTATTTCCAAAATGTACCGGAATCTAAATCCTTCCACGGAAACGCAAGATGTGATTTACCTTAGACACACGTGGTAGTATTTATTTTATTTGAAGCAGCAAACGAACATGCAATTCATTTGAGGGTATGTGGGCGCTAATATACCTCTGTTACCAACCCCAGATAACATAACTATCCTACGTAAGGTCGGTCCGATGCGTGACTAAGTTGGCATACAACGCATCAGCACATGCAGCTCCACAATTCAGTAGCGCTTCACGCTTATTATACGGCAAAAATAAGTATGTCAGTGGTATGTCCGGATATATATGATGACAAAATTGATGATAAAATCATAATAAAAATATAGATGAAATTTGATTCATACACCCTGTAATTGGATCTTTTTATTTAGAAGAAAACGGGAGGGGCAACATCGAATTCGTACGATTTTCGATAAACAATTTAGATTTTACGTGCCCTAATTACAATTTATAGCCTCAGAATTATAAAGGAACACGTGGACGGAATTGTTGAGCTGTACTTACGTAATAAAAATACAACTGTGACCAATTTTTTACCAACTGCACACACGCCACTTGGTATTTTTATTTTAAATAATAAACGGCTGCATTCAGCTGATATCAAATAAATAAACTTATCGTCCTCGAAGAGTTTATTATAAGATTTGAGTCTAAAAACGTGACCAGCAGACCTTGTGCTAAAGGGCTGTATCATTATTTAAACACCCAGTACTGGATTAATGTTATTATGTGCCCGCACCTTTTGAAAACTTGACCAGCTATTCAAGTTATAAAACACTGTATTATGCCCTTTATACAATGAGTAAATCTGAATATAACCGGTTGTGTGGTCAAGCACAGCTGTATAACCGAAATAAAATAAATAATATTCCTCTTAACTGAGGACAACACGCAAATAACAATACTTAATATAAATATTTCTTGTCTTTTGGCAATATTGTTCCATTGCTGGGCACGGGTCTTCTCTCAGAATGAGAGGCCATGGTCTAACGCGCTGCCCAAGTGTGAATTGGTAGACTTTACACACCACTGAGAACTTTTTTTAAAGAACTCCCGGCTGTGTAGGTTTTCTCAAGATGTTTTCCTAAACCAATAAACAGTAATAATTAATTTCTAATACGCACATATTTTTTTAATAATTAGTGGTCTGCAGTA
This sequence comes from Spicauda simplicius, assembly GCA_949699795.1. Lineage (NCBI taxonomy): Eukaryota > Metazoa > Arthropoda > Insecta > Lepidoptera > Hesperiidae > Spicauda > Spicauda simplicius. The sequence goes on from OX453065.1 coordinate 17,671,272, forward strand.
GCCTGAGATTTGAACCTCGGTCCTCCCGTTTGAGAGGACAAGTTTCAATCTTTAGGCTATCAGCGCTCTGTAAGCACAACTGTAACTGGTGTAAGAAGTACTGAGCACATATAGTCAATCCAGTCATTATCGATTAGTTTTATATTTTCGCCTATCACCAGTCTGTGATAGATTTTTTAGTCAAGGAAAAACAGAAAGCATTGGGTACGGGTCCCAGTAGTTGACCAGTAATGGGTTGAATACGACCTCCTTAACTTCCACGTTCATGGCATGGCATTTTGATATGATTTAACGCCTATATGTTTTGTCGCTAAGTACGAGCCCGATCCACGTAATTGATTTAGCAAAACTGAAATTAGTATTTGACGGCAGAACTTATTTTTTATAAGGTTGTAGGTGGCTAACGAGCATGCAATCCACCTGATAGGGGTTACTGTCGCCCATCGACATATGTAAGCAACTTCGTATGGAAAAGGGTTCTATCTGAAGACAGTCACTGATGCGTTCCTACTTCCGAGGACTACGATGGTTGCTTCATATAAAATTGGGAACGTAGCCACACAAATGCACCAAAACATAAGAACGGCTTCAAACTAGAAATAAGTGCAAAGGTGGAACCGCCCCGGTCGAACCGTATACGTTTTATCACCTTGCAATATATTGTGTGCACCATTACTGTATTACCTCTACAATGTGATATTTTCAAGAAGAAAAAACATAGGAAACGTTCATCTATAACCGACGACATATAAGTTTAGAGATACAATCAGTGTAGTTGACTAGGAAAATACCACTACCACACATGTTTCTGGCATGAACCAGTTCTTAAGTTTCGGTGAAAGGCTGCACATACCGCCTGACATACATATGAAGCGACTATCTTAGTCCTCAGGGATGGAAAGTTTTAAATGTATATACATATAGTCGATTTCAGATAGAACTCGTTTTCATATGATGTCTACCTCTGACACATGACCACCATCAGACGAAACGCAAGCGTGTTTACTACTTCAAAAAATAACTAATAAGTGCTATTAAGACTCTATAACAAATGTCCAGCAATGGCAGATGACATAGCAGATGACTGTGTGTATGTATATCGAATTTCGGCCATTTGACAAACTACTCATCTTTCAGAACGGCTTAAATACGTCATTATAAAAATACTGCGCGTTACACAACTCTAAAATTACACCAGGATGCACAATGTGTTAAGTTAGCGCTGTTAAATTAAATGTGTTCTCAACCCCCTCATCTCTTTTACCCCTGAGTGCTCGTGTCAGCTCTCCGCCACGTCCCGCCTTGGGCGCACCGGACGGTATTAAAAAGGGTGAAACATAAATCAATTTATGCAGTTTAGTTTGTTGTAATATGTTATACGAGGTGTTTCACAGGCATTAAAATGCCATTTATATCTTCTGATATTAAACGTAGCAGACGCGTGGTGTAACTGAGGAAATGGTATCCTTCTATACAATTTAGACTGACGTACTTATATGTAGCTACGTTACACTATAGGACTATCAAAATCGCAAAAACAAATCTATATACACAAAAGGAAAAACTGACTTAACTACTGACATATACATACTGACTTAACTACATCAATGAAACTAATTCCCGGGAAGAAGAAATCGATATTCGTGTCCAAAACGCTTTGCGTTGCAGCGCAGCCTTGCACAAAGTGTTAACGTCCAGGCTTCTTAATAGAAGCACAAAGATCCGCATCTACAAAACAACTATCAGACCCATACTTATGTATGGATGTGAGACCTGGACGCTAACACTTAAAGAAGAAAATAAACTCTTGGTAGCCGAAAGGAAAATCCTCCGCAAAATCTTCGGACCAAGGCAGAAAAGTGATGGAAGCTGGAGAATTCTTAAAAACGTTGAGATTGAGGCACTCCTGGCCGGCCCGAACATAATAGGAGAGACGAAAGCACACAGACTCCGATGGCTTGGTCACCTTGAGAGAATGGGAGAAGATCGTGGCGTAAAAAGAGCCTATGTATGTCAACCTAAGGGTCGTCGCCCAGTCGGGCGCCCAAGATATCGGTGGGGCGATGTGGTTGCCGCCGATCTCCGCGCGCTTCAGGCTGACGAATGGCAGGAAACCGCTCAAGACAGAGACAAATGGCGAGTTCTCATATCGGAGGCCAAGACTCACTTTGGGTCGCTGAGCCAGCGGAGTAGAGTAGTAGTAGTAACTACTGACATATCAACGTACAGCCCAGACTACAGTGATTATAATCTTAAAACTTTGCGCTATGCTTCTTATTAGTATAGTAAAGGTGAGCATTCAGAAACAAAATTCGCCCCCTAAGGAGATGAAAAACGAGGGCAAAGTTTAGTATGTGACAACGTGACTTCTTTGTCCAATGTACTTCAAATTTTATTTGACTGAATTGATGAAAGACTTTTTTTGTATTTTATTGAAACTCATCGTCTACCAGCGTACACAATTAGTTTAGGTACACAATCTGACGTAATGATTAACATATCAACGCAAAGCCCAAACTGCTATGAAAAAAATGGGCTGGTAGATTTTGTATGGAAGACCGCCAATTTTGATGCTAACTTAATGAAACTTAGTATTTGGCTTTCGGGTTCCATGTAATGGAAAATCTTTTTCACAATTTTGGAAAAAATAACACCTAAGAGTTAAACGACTTGTAATTAATAATTAATAAATACCTACAAATGTAGTATCTTATTTTAGTTCATGACTATATCAAAATGTTTTCCAACATAACAGAATGTGTCCCCGTGTACCGGTTTCCCCCAAATAAATATGACCTACTTTCGTCCCCCTGTAAGAGTAGCAGTGTCAAGGTTACGAAGATCCATAGAGATCTTGGAGGTCAATGTCATGACTTTCATTTCGGGGTTTGCAGCAACACGGGGATATTTTGTCGAAAATTATTACTTTTTTTTAAACTTTTTAATGTTCCACTGCTGGAAATGATTCATCTGGAAACTTTGAGTAAACCACACTGCTTATAGTAATGTTTGTCTGTATATCATTATAAAAAAATAACAAAAAATACAGCCGACTTCCTTGCCTCAAAAAAGTAAAAAATCATTTAAATTTATGTTAGTTTAGAAGATACTCAGTACTTAGTACATAGTCCCAAAGTCAACGCTGAACATGTTTCGCTGGATTAAGATGAGGAAACTATGTCCTATATAAACGCCGCTTAGTAATCTCATTACATATACGTAAGCACCATATGGCGAACGCCTATGATTTAAGCTTGAAAGACCCCAGAATTATCTGTGTTGAGGAGTTGAAGGTCAAATTTTTCATGTCATATCTTTTCTTAGTAATCTCATTGCATACACACAAGCAACAGATGGCCATCTTATATGACTTGGGCTTGCAGTACCCTGCATCATGATTGTTGAGGAGTTGAAGGTCAAATTTTGCATGTTATAACTTTGCTTAGTAATCTTATACTTTGATATTGAATTGCGTTCGCTATTTACAACACCATGGCAAAATAAAATAAGAGTTGGATATAGAGGGTAGGATTTATTTTTTTAGGTACCTCTGTCAGTCTTGGGGTAAAATATTATTAAACAATATTAACTTGTATTCAAACTGTTATTTATAAAATTTAAGTAGCAAATGTTCAGTCCCGCCTATGAACATTTGTAAGAAACTTTATATAGAACATTGGTTCCACCTGAAATTACAAATGCGTTGCTACCTCCGACGACTAAGATGGTTGCCTCATAAAAAAGTGTGCCGGTAACCACACTCGTCCATCGAAACGCAATAAGTGTGGCAGTCTTACTTCCCTGGTCGAACTACACTGGTTCTACCACCTGGTAAAACACATTATATGTGCAGACACTACATTTAAATCCAGAGACACAATGAAACCACTAATTTATTATATTATACTTCTTAAAATGAGCATATCTCATTTATGTGTCTTTATGTGTTCCACCCCTAAGGTGGAAATTCTTTGTACGAGGTTAGAAAGCACGTAAAAATATATAAATTACTTGCAGGGTCATTTACCATCGTGCCATTTACAAAAATAATATTTCCCCTTCATTGTACTTAATTATCGATTAAATATCTATATTGTGGTGTTTGTGTGTGTAAGTCGCACAACAGCTTGTAGATTATATTACAATAAACGTTTATATTTGTTTGCAAAGAATACTCTTGTTCGACTAATATCTCAAAGTAACTTACAACAAACAAAACATGAAAGACATCTGACGCGCTCCATTGTCAATACTTCTGTTAAGTCTCATAAGTTTTCTCGCCTATGTATTTCAACTTCTTTTAAAGTTCAATAGAGCTATCAGAGTCCAGAATTGTGTGGGATTTACAGGTGCCGATATTTGTGTCGCTGTTGGACCGGACAACGAAAATCAAACATGTAAATAGCGGTAAGATTGCTACAGATGATTGAAAATCCGTAATTCCACTACCACAACGACTACCCTATGCCAAATCAGTACATAGTACAAAACAAAGTCGCTTCGCGCTGTCTATCCCTATGTGGGTATGTATTAGATCTTAAAAACTACGCACGGATTTTAATGCAATTTTTTAATAGATAGAGTGATTCAAGAGGAAGGTATTTATTTATAATACATGCATAACATAGTGGAGGAACACTGAAATTTTAGTTTTTTGTCTTTTAGGCGGAACGAAGTTCGCCGGGTCGGCTAGCAAATAAGTTACACGCCAATGTTTTCCGGTTGGAAGTTTAGAAGGAAGAAATGCTATGAGGCATTCCAAGGTAATCTAGAATTAAATAGCGAAGTCATCTGTCGCCGATTTTTAACCCTTCCTAGGGATTATCGGACTCCATTGGCGGCGGTGGCCCCTTACCACCAAATGCACTCTATGCCGCTACTTTCTTTAATATAAGAACTGTTACGGACGACGGCGTCAATACATAAAATAAGTTAGAATAAGTTAGAATAAGATAGGCATGTATTTTTTTTTTTTTTTTTTTTTTTGGCAAATGTGTAGTTACTGTTGGCCCTAGTGGCCTTTACAGCTTCACCGAGTTTTTTAAGGCGAGCCTAAAGCTCTAGCCGGGACAAGAAGACTTTGGGCTGGAAGGGAGGGATAGCTTTGGTCCCCGTTTCCGGTTTCCTCGACCTTCCTCCTTCACTAGAGGGAGGGACGGTTCCGGACCCGGCTAATGCCGACGTCCTGGCCTTCCACCTCTGGTTAAATAGGGATTGCGGCTGACCTAAGGGCACCTCCTGTGAGGTACGGACCTCGGCTTAGGTCAGTTGCGCTAATGTGGGGCACTGGCGATGCACGACCGATCACGCGGGGATACCTTGTGACGGTTGTGCTGTAATGGGGTCCTCGTCTCCGCCGGCGGGGACGGTGTGTGTAGAATCTGTTGTTGTTGAGTATGTGTAACGGGCGGGGAGGGGGTTCTCCTTGCCGATGGGCGATATTTGCAGTGATCTTATCATCAGGATAGTCTAGGACATGTTTTGGGCGTCTATGTAGAGCGGGTGCATCCTTATCAGGGATGTACCTAGATGCATTGACCACAAGCTGATTGGGATGGTTTTCAGCTGTTTCAAAATAGCTTTTAGAAAGCTGCTTCATGTATTGAGCGATGGTGGGCAGCTCAAGATCTTTATGGAGGTCTACATTGCGCACGTACCACGGGCAGCCCGTGGCCATTCGTAAGAATCGATTCTGAAGCTTTTGGTATCTGTCAATGAGCCTTACATGTGCGAAGACTACACTGGCGTAAGTCATAATGGGCCTAACGCAAGCTTTGTAAAGGGTCACTTTATGACGAAGTGCCATTTTACTCTTCTTGCCTAACATATGATACAGTCGTCCTAGTACGAAAGCGGCTCTGTCTCTCGTTATTTTGATGTGCTGAGCGAAGGTTAACCTATTGTCTAGTGTGACACCTAGGTATTTAGCTGACTTAGCCCAAGGGATGGGCTTACCGAAGAGCGATACTTGTTTTAGTATCTGTCGGGTTCTGTGGGAGCAGTCCTTTTTACCCGAGAGGTAGTAAGCCCTTCTGGCGAAGTGGACCGCTTGACTTTTATCGGGATTTACCTCTATTCTCCATTTCCTAAACCATTCGCCTAAAGCGGTAGCCGCGGATTGGAGCTTTGAGGTGACAATTGAGGGTTTTGGGTGAGTGTAGTAGAGAGCGGTGTCATCCGCAAATAGAGCTAGTTCCACGTTTGGGTGGCGAGGGACATCGCTTGTATAAAGCGTATACAGAAGTGGGGATAAGGCGGAGCCCTGGGGAACTCCAGCTCTTAATGAGCGAGGGGATGAGCGTGTGCCATCGACTCTGTAGCGGAATCGGCGATTTGATAAAAAGTCTCGTATGATGTTCACGAGCCTATCCGGCACTCCAAATTGGTAAAGCTTATAAAGCAAGCCTTTGTGCCAGACTTTATCAAACGCCTTAGCTACATCGAAGAAGAGAGCACCCGTGCCCCTAGATCTTTTTCTATTTAACCCTACGAGGATGTGCTCCGTGAGGCGGTGCACCTGCTGTACGCAGGAGTGCTGGGCTCTAAAGCCAAACTGCTCATCTAGAAGTAAATTTTTAGACTGGACGACCGCTCTGAGTCGGTTCAGAAGTAACTTTTCATAGATTTTCCCTAACGTGTTCAGGAGGCTAATGGGTCGGTAGCTCGAAGGCATTGTCCTCGGTTTGCCGGGCTTTGGGATTCCTATAACATCCGCTTCCTTCCAGGCGTCTGGAAATGAGCAGTTGGATAGGAGGGCGTTGAATATTGCCACTAGAAGTCCTAATAAAAATGGAGGAAGACGTTTTACCACCTTATTGGTAATTCCGTCTGGGCCTGGAGCCTTTCTGACATGCATGTCTTTAATAACTGCTTGCACTTCATCTAACGTAATTGGCGATAGTGGAGGGTCGGTTGGCGGGCGGCCAGACCGATCCTCGACTTCACCTTCGACTAGGGCGATGTGTGATTGGTCTGTAGGTTGTGTACTTGGGGTACATTGGCTCTCTAGACTGTCAGCCAGGTATTCGGCTTTATCCGAGTCATCGAACGCTGGTGGTAAGTTCGGTCTAGTCAATGGAGGCATTGACACTACAGTCTCTGATCGGAGCGATCTCGCCAGATTCCAGTAAGCCTGGTGGGATGGCGAGATTGCTTCAACCAGCGAACCCCAATTGTTATTCCGCATCTCGTTTATGCTTTCCTTTACTTTCCTTTGGTAGAAGTTTAACTTCCTACGGTTTACGGGAGAGGGAAAGTGATCATATTTTCGGGTGGCAGCATTTTTAGCTGTAATGAGGGATTTTATTTCGTCAGGGAGTTCGAAGCGTCGATCGCTCGCCGCCTTTACGTCCCGTGTCGATTTGTCTGTAGCAGTCCGTATGTGATTTGTCAGGGAGCTAATGGCAAGGTTGGCATCCTGTGTTGTGGCAATGATTTGAGGCATCGTCAGTAGGTCTGTTGAGTCCTGGGAGCCTAAATTTTTGTCCAGTTTGCGCCAGTCGATGATGCGACTGGTCCTTTGGAGAGGGTTATGAGTAGTGCCTAGGCTGAGTAGAACTGGACGATGGTCCGAGTCCAACTCGTGTAGGACCTCAATGTTGCGAAGTTGGAGGGTAACGTTCTTAAGAAGCGTTATATCTAGGACGTCTGGGCTATGGTGTGGTTGTTCCCCTGGCGGGAATCTAGTTGGAGTGAGGGGAGCTATAATTTCAAACTGTAGTTTGTCAGTAAGTTTGTCTAGGCGGGTGCCATTCGTATTAACGCGAAGTGAGTTCCACCTAGGGTGTTTGCAATTGAAGTCCCCGGCCAGAATGACCGAGTCTCCCATGCTAAATAATGCCCTGAGGTCGGTTTCAAGGAGTGATTTCCCCGGGGGGAGATATACTGAAGCTACGATGATGGGCTGGTGTCCTGTCATTGCCACGTGACACACTGATGCTTCTATATTAGTAAGAGCCGGAGGATCTAATGGGGTGCAGTGCAGGGACCTCCTATGATAGATCAGAGTGCCGCCGAGTCTCGACGTCACTCTGTCGTTGCGTATGATATTGTAGTTCGCGATTTTTGGATCGCTTACGCTTGGTTTTAGAAAGGTCTCCTGGACTAGCATTATATCTACTTGGTGAACGGTTAAGAAAGCGCGCACGAGATCGGTTTGGGGTTTGAGGCCATTTGCGTTGTAATACGCTATGGCCAGAGAGCGGGGTTTTACCCTGCTGGTGAGGTGTTCCCTAATTGTGTTATCCATGTTATGGGGAGGCGAATGTGGATTTGGATTGCCACATGGCGTCCAAAAGGGGGAAGTGCTCGCAAGCTGCGATCATCATTGCTTGGGGTGAGGTTGCTGCTCTAAGCTTAGTCGCTAGGAGCTTAAGTTCTCCGAAATCTATGGCCTGCAAAAAGGCCCCGATAGTTTGGAAGTCCTCCGCGACCAGTGAATGCTGATTTTGGGGGACCAGGATTGCCTTAGGGGCGACGTGTATGAGTGGCCTTGGGGCTGCCGTGACTTTGGGGGCCTGAGGGACCAGAGGGGCCTGTTTTTGTGCCACCATCGAGGGAGGCTTAACCCACGCATTAGAAACTGGTGGGGCTGGTACCGGGAGGGTTTTGGTTGTAGGGGCAGAGGGAGTTTTCCCTGAAGTAGTGTTTTTTGGGGGAGGCGGGGGGGCCTTTTTGGCGGATTTCCTACGGGGGGCTCTGGGGCACCCTCTATAACTGGCTGGGTGGCCTTGGTTTTCACACAAGACGCAGCTAGGCGGATCGGCACAGTCCTTTGGACGTGGGCAATCGGATGTGGCGTGATCGCCTAGGCATTTCACGCATCGAGCACGTGCGAAACAGTTTATGGCGGAGTGGCCGTATAGTTGGCAGCGATGGCACTGCGAGGGACCTATACGGGTTCGAGGCGCCTCAATGGCTATGCCTGAGAGTAGGCAGATGGTTTTAATGGCGAAGATTTTCTTCGCCTCGACGGAGTGGGGCAGAATTACAAGGACCATGTCATATGGTTTCCTCTGTCGATTATACATACGGTATACCTCCTTAACGGGAAGGCCCTGAGATTTGAGGTCATTAATGATAACCTCGAGTTCGAGTTCTTTGGGTAGTCCCTTAATTACTACCCTTAGTACTTTTTCACTCTCCAGTGCGTAGGTGTGATACCCTATCGCCTGCGAGAAAAGGAATTTAGTGAGCCTCCTGTGGTCAGACTCAGAGGGAACCGTGACGCGGATGGCGTGGACAGAGGAGCGGGCTGAAATGAAGCCTATGTTTTGCGTGTGCATGACACGCGAAATGTAGTTCCACTTAGACTTATCCCTAATAAAAATCGGGGGTGGGATCTGTTTTTTGGGGCCATCTTGGCCAGAAGACTGAGATTCGGCAGTCTCTGCCTCTGGGATCGAGGGCTTTTTGTTAGGTGGTGGGGTAGCGGTGGCTTTCGCTTTCCGCTTTTTCCGTGTCTTTACGGGCTCGAAACCATCCGATTCCGAGTCCGCGGCATCCGAGCATGCCTGGAGGCTAGTTTCCGATTCGGAAAACTTAGCGTATTCCTCCTCCATCGGTGCTACCGGTGAAGAAGGAGCGGGGCTCGGAGATCTTTGGGGAGATTTTGGGCTCAACATGTTGATATTTTGTTGGGCAAGTTGCCGGTAATAGTCGTTAAGAGCGGTGGGGAAGCTAACCTTGAGGAAAGCTTCCAGGTCCGTAATTGGAGGACGTGCCATGATGGCACAGTGGGTTGGTTTGTTCCTCCCTGCCTAGGCAGGGAGGTGTGTGCCTAAGATGTGGCCCTAGCGACTCGATCTGGTGGATCGGGGTGTGTGCCTAATACTAGGACTTACGTGTGGGCGGCGTGATGGTTGAAAAACCCGCACTGACGAGCTGCTTGCTCTGGGCTGAGCCTCAGACGAGCAGACTACACTATTATAACAACGAAGACACAAACACTGCACTGCACACACTATACACTGCACCCCGGGGTACGGCGTAATTTGCACAACACAGCACTCGCGTTATACTTTACCGTGCCAGGTAGCACGGAAGGGTCGACCCACGCGGCGCGCAGGTAGACGATGACGCATCAAGCGCGTGCGGGCGCACAGGAATGCGGATGACGCACGGGCGTTATCTAGCGATGACTCACGGCGAGGACGGACGCGCAGGGACACGACCGTACGCGACGAGAGCCGGAGCGAGATTATAGGCATGTATTGTTATCCCACTCTAAATATACGTAATGTCAATAGATGTAAGAAAGAGACAGCGCTATAGGAAAGAAAGAGATGCAGAGTGGTGCCGTGTGCAAAAGTGGCTCGCACGTGATTGGTGGAGAGGCCGGTACCGCTGACTACCATACCCTGCTAATGTAAGAATCTTAATAGTACTTAAGCACGCCTAATGCATTGTTGATCATGTTGGGTATTTGGCATACATCAATAAATAAGATTGAAGAGCGAACTACGAAGTTTTTATTGAGACGCTACAATCTACACTCTACAAGAACATTATACAAAATTGATTTTATTTCTTACACACTCAGATATTTTATGTGTTTTTACTTGAATAAACACCAAACGTACATGATTCAGACAAATCGTGTTTCAATTAATCGCTTACCTTTACTACACTTTATTTCTTTCATTAGTTACCTACCCTGTTAACACAATAGTAGTTTTGTACTCAATTGATGATAAATTAGTAACCTTACCGTATAAGATGGAGCAGTAATTAGGCTAATGGTTGAAATTCGGCTCCACAATCGAGGAAATCTACTAATTTACACTAGGCCAGCGCGGTGCACTAAAGCTTAACTCTATCATTCGGAGAGAGGACCAGCGTGCCCAGCAGTGGGACCATAGGTTGACGACAACGTATAGGATGTTTACATGAAATCGTGTAAGCTGTAGTGCAAGTACATCCATGAAAATGGAAATAGTACTAGGCGAGTTGCAAACAGTACATACTTAATTCCTAACACCTAAACGTACGCATTTTTGAAAGGGCTTATGTTTAGCCAACTCAAATACACGCTTACGGCCTTGTACTAAGATTCACACTACTCTGTTACATGACCAAAACACACAATTTGTAGCGTTGAACGCTGTTAGGGTGCACATCGGCGTAACGTTCTACACGAGCCCGAACATTCATCCATCCGTTGCACTATCATCCAACTAAAACCATAAGCTTAAAAAACTTTAGGTATTGTGGCGACCTCCCGCTACTCTACGGTATCTAAGTAAACTGAACGATATTAAATAACTCTATAACCCACCTATCCTTACTAATATTATAAATGTGAAAGTAACTCCGTCTGTCTGTCTGCTACTTATTCACGCCTAAACAGCTGAACCGATCTCTATGAAATTGGGCATACAGATAGTGTTGACCACGAGAAAAGACATGGGTTGCTTTTATCGAAGAAAGTGGGTTGAAAGCGTTAAAATCGGGCATAAATGTTTGTTTGGAAGTTTGTTTTTAGCAAAGTCCCATATTGACAAGTCCGTCAAGGTAACCCTTATACTTAACGTAACGATAGACTTACTTGAAACCTTAGCTAAATAATAAAACATAAAAAACATTGATTTCGAGACGACGACATATATCCGTAAAATTCGGATTGTCGCGGATTTTGTTAAATTCTAATGCAAATGACATGACAGTAGCCATATTGGCCGCCCGGATGCCATTCTGAATTAGTTCAAAAATAATAGGTATAAATTTGTAAGTATCAATTATCATAAAAATAGATATGATTTAAATTGATTTTTATTTACCCATAGTTTATGAAATTATAAAATGAAAATGTATTTATAATACGAAAGATACAATTACGAAGAATTCCCGATAAGTTACATATTATGTATGCAAACGTCATCTGTTGACTGTGATGTTAAATTACGTTGAATGTACATATAGGCGTTCTCCACAAGAGCGCTTTCGCAATAGGTCGCAAGCTCGCAAGCAACGCGGCCGCAGCGCGTCAGCCGCGCGACTGCAGAGAATAACCATTTTTCGCGAGAGCATCCTTCTATTGATTACGCAATAATTATGTTATACTCGTAATATATTGTAAACTATTTTTTTTTTTTTTTTTTTTTTTTTTTTATTTGACTGAAGTAGCAAACGAGCATGCAGTCCACCTGATGGTAAGTGGTCACTGCCGCCCATTGACATCTGTAATCAACTTCATATAGAATATGGGTTCCATCTGAAGTCAATCACAGATGCGTTGCTACTCCTGAGGACTATGATGGTCGCCTCATGTGAAAGTGTGCCGGCAACCACACCCTTCTATCGAAACGCAAGAAATGCTTCACGTTAGAAATAGGTGTGGCGGTGGTACTTCCCCGGTCGAACTACACTGGTTCTACCACCTTATTTATCTAAATTGAATGCTATAGAAAGCAAATTACACCTTTATTAAATGCTTAAATTTTTAAAGTCACTTATTTTGATAGGTATTAATATTTAGTATGTATAAAACCCATAGGAAACATGAACTATTTTTTTTTAATTTTTTTAATATAAAAAGAGTGATCGTGGGTTACACATAACATATAGACATATGCTGTCGCGAACTTTTGTTAAGAACTATTTATGGTAAACAATACTGCCATACATAATATACCCATAACTGTAACCATTTCCGCAGCGTTCGCCAAAATAAGTACCCCGATGTGTACCGTTTTTTCGCCTTTATCGTTTTTTGTTAAATATTTGTACAAAATACAGGCCAACTGTGCATAAGTGTGTATAATAAAATTATCTATCTATAAGTGAAAACCACATTAAAATCCGTTAAGTGGTTCTCGAGATAAGCGCTTAAATGTTAGCTGGCACAAATATCCAATTTCGTTGAGCTTATTTAAATATGAGTGTCGATACTATACAGAGGTCGATACTATACAGAGGGAGCCTAGCTTGGGGAATGTAATTGTTGCTTATTGAAGTATAAAAATACCTACCAAGATACTTTAATTTATTTGTATTCAGTTGTAAGTATAGTACATAGCTTAAGTTGTCAGTACGAGTATAATAAATTATAAATTTGACTGTAATGTAGTGAAAGTAGTACGAGTTGATCCCTTGAGGTAAGATGATCCTTTACGATTGTACTGAAACCACTAATGTCATCTAGTTGGTTTCACTGCTTATACATAGCTCCGGACACACCCCAGCCTCAGTCAAATCGTAATGGCGGCGTGAGCGATAAATCGATTTTGCCAAGAGAAAAAAAAAATGTGTACAGCTGATCTGACTTTGAGATTATGTTAGTTTTATTTAAACAATGTTAAATTACATTACTCTTGTGTTTGTGGCGTTCTAATATGCTTAAATTTAATATTGGGGCAACGTGAAGCTTATTTTTCTTTTTTGATATCGAGGGGGAAACCTTCGAAAGGTACCCAACGCCGTGGGAGCAACGCCGAGTTATGTGGGATTTTTACCTCACTAAAACCCCCCGCGGTGGCCATCTTTGGCTCTGTGTGGAGGACACCGGGATCTCCAACGGACCGCTGCCGGTGTCTTCCGAGCGCGATGCCCTCTTCGGGCTCTTCCCAGTGAGCATTGTACTCAGTGCGCCTCTCTGGTGTTTACGATAGCATGTGGCCACACATTCCGTCGTCCTACACGGGGTCGCTTGGCTGGACCGTTCGAGCTCCCACTCTTATTACCCGCAACCCCGGAAGTCCCTTTTAGTCGCCTCTTACGACAGGCAGGATATACCGTAGCCCTATTCTGATCCCGGAACTACAGGGATAAGGGGCAACGTGAACCTAGCCGCGACTTTGTTTGTTTTGTTAGGAAACATTGAATGAAAACTGAGACTTGGGGCAAGATGATTCCTATCTATATATACAAGATGGTTCTCGGGGATCATCTCGTACATAGATTCTTTTTTTACAGCTTTTTTAATGCTAGCGTGAGATATGAGTGCAATAAGACGGTAGTTGTTACACTTCCTTGTTGAACCCTTTTTGTGTATAAGGTTAATATAATAAAAAAACATTACAAATTTGAAATATAATTCTCGCGAACGAATTTCTGTTTTTTTTTTTTGTATTATTCTATACATTTATTTATACTATACATCACATTATTATGGCATATGTATATCTTATAAGCCACCAGCCCAAAGCTCTTTCCTACAAATTAAAACTTAGCTTTAACACGCGAGCGACAGTTATTATGACGACCGTTGCCGACTGTCGCCAAGTGTCGCAGCTCACCGTCAGCGACCATCTCCGACTGACATGTCCGATTCACGGCGTCCCGACGGGCGTATACAGAAACTGTTGCTTGTCTATTAACTTCCCTATAAACAATATAATTCTCACCAACTTAACTTATTTGTAAACTCTGGTGAAATACGATCTTAAAGTCAAATCTCAAAGTTATTTATTTTTGTTTTCAGGAAAAGTATTTATTTTTTCGTCGTCGTAACTAAATGCCCACGGCAACCTCTTACGATTCGGATAGTAACAGTGGAGGAAAAAGGAAAATTTAGTGTAGAAAAAGAATAATAATACCGATATAGTAAGGGGTGATTATTATCAGGGATATTTATTATTAAACCAAAAATTAACAACCCAAAATTTGCATTGGAGACCTTCGAGTATCATTAACGTCAGCAATATTTTTGAAGTAAAGCTTCCATAAATGCAACATGAGAACTAAAAATATATGTGTAACGATTTCTGTAAAGAAAAAAAAACGTTACATCATTACGATACAGTGATAATATTTCGTTATTATCAGTTTATAACCCGATATGATCAAAGTCAATCATTTTGAAATAGTTCCCTTCTTTCACGTCTACATTTTCATATACCTACGCATTCTAAATCCCACTGCGGGGCATAGATCTCCTCTCAAAGGCTGTAATTGATATTTGATTGCACATGCAATTTCGTTATACAAACCTCTCAGACTACTCTAATCTACTTGTACTTACTACTTGACTCAATTTAATAGGAATACCTCATAAGCAAAACCTACAGTGCACAAATGACTAACGTAGAACTCTCAAGGGATACAAAGCAAATTGCATATTACTTCGTTTACCTTTTATCTTGTACCTTTACACCGGAATATATAAAAGCCTGGAAAATATTACTAACAGTAATAAAGCTAACGTTAACCGCTGAAATTATAATTGGATTTAAAGAAATATTTTACGATGTAGGAATGTTGTGTTCGTACAAGTAGAACAAATGTAAGGTTTAACTTATGGTATAGAAAGCCAACGAAAATTCAATCCCCCAATCCTCCCACGTAATTATCCGCCATTATCTGTAATCAATCCCGAATTTACGAATGAGATGACGATGAAGGTATATCTGACATCAGCCATTAATGGGTTGCTACCTTTACATTGGAACCCCCTTTTCTAAATATAGTAGCACAGTATCGTCTTATAGCAGTATTAGCCGCCAAAAGCCGTTATAAGGCTAATAATAAGGTGGTAGAACCAGTGTAGTTCGACCGGGGAAGTACCACCGCCACACCTATTTCTAGCGTGAAGCATTTTTTGTGTTTCGATGGAGGGATGTGGTTGCCGGCACACTTTTATACTAGGCTACTATTTTAGTCCTTGGGAGTAGCAACGCATCTGTGATTAACTTCAGATAGAACCCATGTTATACATGAAGTTGTTGAGAGATACACATGGGTGGCAGTGACCACTTACCATCAGGTGGACTGCGTGCTCGATTGCCAGTTCAATCAAATGAAAAAGCGCTGTACAATCCGACGCATCCCAACTGAGTCTACAGGGATAGCGACGCACCTGTCGTACAAGTAGGTGTCTAAGATTATCTGGGTTTGCCACTGTCCGTCAGATAGACTGGATGCTCATTTACAACTTCTATAATATAAGAAGGAACATAGTTTTTCCACCGGGTCAAAAGATATAAATCAATTCTCAATTCTTATATTGATGCTAAAACGAAAAAATAAGATACTTAGTGTGGTAATTATGCTTTCCTTTTTTTTCCTAGGTTTAAATCTGAGCTAAAACAACCAACATAAGACCACAAGTGTAATTCAAACCTCGACTGCCCATGGTACACAAGTATCTATTTAAAACGAACGTGCCCGTTCATATCAAATAATCTTTGTTGCAACGCTGTCCAAATCAATTAGGGATCGCGGCCCTTAGGGCTTATCGTGTCCAAACTGTACGAATGTTATGGGGTGCGGAATTAATAACTGCAATTAACTCAGATCTCATTCGAAGTGATGTCTACACATCCCTAGTGCTTACAGCTTGAGCCCCGCTACACAGAGAGCGCTTAGCCCCTTTACATTGTACACAGTGTTTACGAGGACCCTCACAATAAGAATAATGAAATATTAAAAATAAACTTCTTGTAAACATTTTAAAAATCTCTAAAAATGTAACTGTATGCGAAAATGTTAACGTCTGAATTGTTAACATTTTCGCAATATATTTTTGTAAAATGATATACTTATACTTTTTACAAAAATATAACACGTAACTCGTAAATTTTCTCATTTTTTTTAAATTTATTTATGTATTAATATTTGTTCTGTGGTAAGAAGTCTTGAGGTCATCATGAAAATTAATAATTCACCATTCTGTTCTAATATGAATTGGTAGTAATTAGTATATCCATGTATTCCTTCTGTAGAGCTTATTGACAGACAAACTGATAGTAAAGAGTCTTAGTTGAATATTTAATAATAAGAAAGTGTCATATAAAAAGTGTCATAATTTAATTTGATTTAATTTCATGAATATCAATAGAGTCGACATTATACATATAATCGTTTTGATAGATATTGCCATAAACCTCGGTATCATATTCCTTCGGTGTGTACGGTGGGTACTTCTGTAGCTATATATAAAACTAAAAGCACAATAATAGCACAAAATAAATACATTTGTTAAGTGTCATACTATAATGATTTATTAGGTAACAAGAATTTAATCTAATCGTAGATGTAAACCATAGCGGCATTTAGCTATGTCGTGAAGAAACAACAATCCACATTTATAAATAATTTGTCTTCTCTTAAAGCAGGTGGAAACGAAAAACAGAAAAACAGATATTTTGTTTTTATCATGTCTATATAAGCAACTTTCTGTAAAATAATCTGCTTGCTTTTTTTCGTGAATCTGGATAGCGCGTATAAATCCAAACGGTATATTCGATATGAGACCAAGATAATTTATCAAATAAATCGTGTTAGTATAAGAGGTAGCAAAACCTTACTTGATTTGGACCGACACCACAGTCATATAAATTTTTACTTTATAACGTGTTTTCTATGATTGTGTGGTTTAGTGATTAAGTGGTTTAAGCCATAGTTCAATAAGCTGTACACGGATGGTTATGTAGACATCTTACACACACTTAAAAAACTCTCAGGTATGTAAGTTTCTTAGTGATATTTTGTAGCATGTAATGAATACTCGCATATTAACATCGAATAATCATTGTCTAAGATTTGAATCCCGAAGCCAAAAGTGGAAGTCAAAGTTCATCAGAAATCAATAACCCTCGAGTCCTACTTACAGTCCTGCCATCCTAATTCCTGAAGAGATTCCTCACAATCATCCAGTTATTTAGCCGGAGCTATGATGTAGCCCTTTTTGCCAAAAAATACATTGAATAATAAGATATCTCACAAATTACAACTGTCCATGTAGACATTAGGGTGCGGACAGGGGTGCCGGCGATCAATGGCATATGCTTATATTTTGTTTAGGCTCACGCCAACTCCTGATTTGTTTTGGTGTTGCTAGGGATGGCACAATATAATCTCCGATACTATTTTAGCTTCTTATAGCCCAAAGCCTACTTTGGTACAAACCCGACTTTAACCAATCTTATTATGGTATCCTTGTCCAATATGATAACAGTTCAAGAATTCTGATGCGACTCAATACGTAGTGTATTCATTCAGTAGGTACTCTATTGAGTCAGTATATTAATGGAAAACAGTACCTACAAAATAATATGAACCACTGCATATCTGTACAGAAGAAATACTTTTAAATAAGGCATAATGTTAAATGAATCCTGTCACTATCTACGGTAATATTAAATTTTATTATATAGAAGTAGGTAATGGACATGCAATCAATCTGATCGTAGCCACAAAAGCCCCTGATCATCTATGCTATTCCGCTATTCGAGAACTTTTTCAAGACCTATCAGGTCCATAATTTATTACTAATACGCGTCTCATTTTAGATCAATACGCAGATCCCCTCGACTGTAAGGTCAAGTTTTAACTATGAGTGTTCTGTCACTGTTCTAGTAAAAATAAATATAGTTCATGAACTATTGAGTGTACAACCCTACAAGTCCCGTCGATCTCGTACGAACATACGGTTGTGTATATTATCGTCTAGCCCGTTTCGACTCCCCTTAATAGACCCGGGTTTATGAAATCATTGGTTTATTGAATATTGGTTTGTGGTTGCATTAAAAGATTATATTTTTATATGTAAACTTATACTTAAACCTGATGATAAGACAGACGGGCTACCTGATGGAAAGTAGTCACCGTCGCCTATAGACATTAGTAACACCAGAGGAGTCGCCAATGCATCACCGACTTTGAAGGAGAGCTCTTTTCGCATCTTTCTTGAAGAGTCCTATGTCATAACGCCACGGGAATACTTCAAGAGGAAACTCGTTCTACTTCTTGCATGTCCGTGGCAAAATCGAGCGTGCAAAATGAACCGTGGAGAACTACCACGGATCCAGTTAATGTGGATGGAACTTCATCCTTCGGCAAGTGGTGTGATGGAGGTAAGGTGACGTAGGCACCAAGTCAAAAAAGGTCCTCGGAACACTCACCCCATTGTAAATCGGGGATCGGTGTAGACTCAAGGGATGTAACCGTTCGGTGATCCCGGGGTCAAGTCAACGGATTCAAGTGGCTTAAGTCGGTAGTTGAAACAATGTCACCAGTTGTTTTCAGATCGACTTTTTATGTGTCTAAACCAAGTAATAGCGGTTTTTGACTCAACTATATGTTAGTTAAATAAACAAGGTTTTAATAATAAAATACTATCAATGTACAGCTCGTTTGAAAAGTTATGTGTCACAATGTAAAAATTGTTTTAACTCCCCTTGGTCTCCCCTACTACTTGGCTCAAACTTACTACTTTGTTCAAAGCACCTAACTTCTTAGTGGCCAACTTATCCGTTACATCCAAATGACCCCAGAATCCCCACGCTTTTTCCATTGGTGACCGAGATACCTTGGAACTTTGGCGCCATGACAAAAGGGGTTTTCCTAGCGAAAACGCGCAGACTTGTCTCTTCGCGGGGTTAAACTCAACAAGGTTAAGTCGACCCATGCTCCAGAGAGCGCTCGGTTTCAGACACAAGTCAGTATTCGAGAAGTTTTTGCACGGCCTATGTACAAGGCGCCTCCTGTGCTGTTATCTGCATAGAAATGTATGTTACTGATTTGTTGATGATACGTTATGGTCTGATTTATCAAGCCATTCATAAGTGGCCGTTTTGATATTACGTAAAGTCTATGAGGGGCGGGGTTCTGCCTTGCTTAGTTTTGATGATAGGGGCGGGTGCTCTCGATGGTGGTTACGTCAACAATAGTTATTTACTTTTTTCACATATTGCGATCCACCCATTGTCTAGTGTGTAAAATTTGTTATCTACATGACAATGTGTGGGCCATTATAATGTTTACGTAAGCATTATTAAGAGTTTTGTTTACTTTTTCTGACAAGGGGCGTTGGAGGGTAGGTACATAACATATTAATCGTTCCATAACATTTTGAACAGTCTTGTACATTTGATTTTTATAAATAGGATTTTTTACGTTTAGCTAGTTTACGTGCTTAAGGAAAAGCACGCCATGCGAGGAAAAAAGCCATCCTTTTTTAGCCGTCCAACATTAGATTACAAATGAATATAAAGTAGGCACTCACAACATTAACGTATTTGCTAGTACAAATTTCTAATCTCTCATCCATATACTGTTAATATCAAACCGCTAACTGATGTTCAATTAGACTAGTTAGTCAAAGAGATTTCACAATCTCGTTGACTATTGTTAACACTAACAATTACGATAAGAGCATATTATAATTAGGTGTAATTAATTTAGGGACTTTGTTGATGTATTTCGTTAATAATGTATATACGTTATACTATACGTGAATGTATCTCATTTCACTAAAATAAAAGAAAGAATAATATAATTCAGCAAATACACTGTTAAGATTAATATGATACAAGCTTTTGTTTAAATCGAATTGTTAATTCACGTATACATACGTAAGGGTGAGATCTTGGTAACTCCGAGTGAAATGAGATCTTACTTACAGGTTTGGAATAAGAGGATGTAATTAGCTTAGTGACATCAGTCTATATAAATCTCATTAAGTTGTATCTAAGTATATATAACCAAACCCACCTATTTTTAGCGTGAAGCAGCTCTTGCGCTTGAACCATCATACTCCTCGGTAGCAGCAATGTACCTGTGATAGACTACGGAACAGTATGGTTTTCGTTCTAAGTCAAGAACCCTCACAGCAGCAATAGATTTAATTACAAAAATAAATACTGTATGTCACCAGAAACTTTTGCAAAAACTAAGTCACATAGGTATTACTTAGGCTTTAAATATGTTCGCATCATATTTACAAAACCGTAGTCAAGTAGTATAAATAGGGAACTTCATTAGCTCGGAGCAAAAGGTAAATGTTGGCTGTCCGCAAGGTTCTATACTCAGCCCATTAATGTTTTTAATATATATAAACAATATAAACAAAATAGAATTAACAGGATACCTTACATTATACGCAGACGACACATGCCTCTTTTACTTTGTCAAATCAATTTTTAACATCATAACAAACGCCCAGAGAGATCTTAACAAGCTAAGTGGATGGTTAAAATTCAATTAACTAACAATTAACACATCCAAAACAACGTATATGATTTTTAAAGCAAAAAATAAACTCATACCAGATTACACGCCTCTTTCTATAGATAATGAGATTATTCAACGCTTACGGCGAGAAAAATATTTAGGTTTATGGATTGATGAGAACTTAACTTGGTAATCACATATCGAACATGTTAAAACGAAACTTACATCATTACTAGGGGCATTACGAAAAATAGCAAACTGTATTCCAAAAAAAGTAAGCAGTATAATATACAATTGTTTAGTAAAGTCACATCTTGAATATTTAATTAAAATATGAGGATCGGCCGCTGCAACGAATTTAAACCAGTTACAAAGAACTCAAAATAAGATTATCAAAGTGCTATTTCACTATCCCTACCGTACTCCAACAGAGGTTTTATATAAAAAGCTAATTTAATGAATCTTCGCAAACTTTACATTTACTTCACGTGCATACTTATCAAAAATATCACGACAAACTCAATTAAATCAAATATCAAATTCCATCAAAGCGTCATATGCCATAAATTAAGAAAGAAATATAAATTTCAATTAACCAAAGTACGAACGTTATATGGGAAGAAAACGATATTATTTGAATGTGAAAGTATAAAAATGTACAAAATCAAGGTTAAAGAATATCTATCCAAACATATATTGTAAATTAAACGAATAACGTAAGATATAAATATTTGTATATTTTGTAATGGAGCCCAGAGGCAATGTAAAGAAATAACCAATATGTATTAATCATTGTATATCATTATAA
Organism: Spicauda simplicius; assembly: GCA_949699795.1. NCBI lineage: Eukaryota > Metazoa > Arthropoda > Insecta > Lepidoptera > Hesperiidae > Spicauda > Spicauda simplicius. Next base: position 17,692,969 of record OX453065.1, read on the forward strand.
AAGAAACTGTAATGTTTTTTATAATAATAAAGTTCTTTAAACCGATAGACTTCAGATAGAACCCATGTTCTATTTGTTTGCTTCCAGACGTCCTTGGGCGGCAGAGACCACTTTCCTTCAGATGCACTGCATGCTCGTTTGCTGTTTCATTCAGATGAAAAAATGTTTGCCATAGAAAAGTTGCTACCCTGGGCACTAAATTCGAATGTTTTGCCTTAATTATGATCTCAAACATCGAAATAAAAGGATGATTTCAGTTGAGTTACTTTTCGTATGAGTACCGAATATAATTATGGTCATTGTTTGAACTTTGAACTGAATTCGTTCATCATCTACATCATTAGTCAGATTTTTTAAAGATGGGTGAAACCGCAGGGAATTGCTAGTAACAAAGATAATTAAGGTAATACTATATACGGTAAAGGCAGGAAGCTCATCTAACAAAATGTTAATAAGTGGTAACTTTAATAGAAATGAAAAACATGTCTCAAACTAATAGGTACTCGTAATTCAGTTTTCTTTTACCTTTAATAAATAAACTTGATTCAACAGATTTACCATAAACGTGCTCTTATACTAAAAGGAAAGTTTTAAATTCTATCTGAAAATATGGGCTCCCAAAACCTAGATACTTAGGTATTGTAAACAGTACGTGGGCTGAGGCGAATGGATGGTATTAGTCGTTGATCCGTAAATGCATCGCAAAAATATACAGCGGGAGATTGATGCAAGCTATAAGGCAAATACACTGTTCTGAGGCTAACTCACTGAGGCGGTTTGCGCCCGCGCGCTCTGCAGTCAGTTGGCGGGCGAGTGCAGTAGTCAGGACCTCAACTGATGGTAAACCGCCCGTCTTGCGGTTTTCGCCCGCCACGTTTGCGGTCGATAATCGCAACCGCGACGGCAGCGGAACCGCAAAAATAGGCGGTCTCGTGAGTTTCGCACAGAAGCTGCGGGCCCGCAACCGCGGCGGCCGCGGGTGAAAACCGCGCCGTGAGTACGTAGCCTTACCGCGCGGGGCACCGCTATTCGCGGCGGTGCGCGGTGCCGTGTGTTAATCGCCTAAATCAGTGTGTTCAAATTTCAAATCACAGGCAAATGTATTAATTTGAATTACTTTTGAAATAAGACTTACTCTGAAATTAAAAGTTTTAAGAATGGGTCTCAAAACGCGTGACGGTTACCAACGCGCATTTGGCTAGCGTAGTCAACTACGACCTAAACTACTGCTAATCTGACATATGTGCCGAGTTGTGTTACATTTAAAGGTCGATGACGATTGAATAACATATTTGACCTTTCCGCTGTTTCATTCTCATTGACTTTTTTTCTTTTTTGTCGAGGGAGAAACCTTCAAAAGGTACGCCGTGGGAGTGACGCAGGGTTATCTGGGATTCTTATAGCACCAGGACTCCGGGATCTTCAAAGAAACGCATCTGGACTCCTCTGAGTGCATTGCCCCATCGGGCTCCTCCCAAGAGAGCGGCTGGGCCCACCACTCCATCTGGTGTTTACCACGATATACGACCACACGTATGCCAACGTCCTTCCCGGGATCACCTGGCTGGACGGTTCAAGCTCCGTCCATCCTGGCTCTCACGATAGCATGCGACCACACATGCTGACATCTTTCCCGAAGTTGCTGACTGGGTGTTTGGAGCTCTCCGTCTAACCGCCCGCAACCCCGAAATCTCCCTTTTAGTCGCCTCTTACCACAGACAGGGGATACCGTAGCCTTATTCCCGGAACTACAGAGACGTCATTGACCTTTCACATTTTGCTCCGTGTTTTATAACTATTCAAATATTAATATCATACAACTTCGTTGTATACGGCGGCGGCGCACGGCGCGTACTGCCGGTCAATCAATTGACTACGCAATATGTTATACTCGTAATATCTTCTAAACTACTTATCCAATTTACATGGTGTAAAAAGCTGATTCAATCTTTATTAGATGCTTGATTTTTTGAAATCATTTATTTTGATAAGGATTAATATTTAGTTTGTATAAAACCGATGGAAACATCAACTTGATATTTTTAAAATTTTCAAAGTATATAAAGAGTTATTGTGGGTTATACATAAAATATAGACATATGCTGTCGCGGACTTTTATTTAGATCTATGTGAGCCCAACAATCCCACGGTACATTATATTTCGATATCTCCAACGGTTTAGGCAGCGTACGCGAAGATAGCTCTCAGAGCACAACTTTTTTTCCGACTAACCTGATATTTCTCGTTATATTATAACCTTATAAAAAAAAACATTACAAATTATAGCCCATGTGTTATTCTGATGTATAACCTATACTACTGTAAAGTTTCAACCTAATCCGTTGAGTAGTTTTTGCGTGAAAGAATAACAAATACACATACATCCTCACAAACTTTATGGTTAAAGATCATTTATTCTCAAAAGAATTGTTTACAATTCACTTATATGAGAACTTAAGATTAATAAAAAACATTCATAAGTAATGAGCATGAGGGTAGACTACAAATAATATTTTGATTTTGCTACTTGTTAACAACACTGGGACGGCGGTATAGGTGGAATCTGTTAACAAAAGATAACGTAGCGATAGTGTCGGCTAGATGTAACTTCAAGTTAATTGCAGAAAGGTGAGCGTAGTCGTCTATTTTTGTTTGTTTTATTTTACTTTTATATTTGTTTGTTTTATTTTACTTTCGCATTTATAATATTAAGTAGGAAAGTAGGAATAGGATTACATTACATTTGTTTAATTGGATATTTCCTTGATATTTTTACATATCTTATATAAATTTGCTGTAAGAACACTAGCCAGCCTTTAACACCCTTTTGCCTCTTGTTTCTTAACAAGGAACAAAAAATTTAGCTTACAACGCACAGCCTAAACTGTTGATCGTACAGACTTGAAACTTGAAAGGTGTATTCTTTGTATGATGTAAGGATTCGTTTTCCAAAATCCTACCCCTAATGTGATGAAAAACGGGCGTGAAGTTTGTATTTCCTGATCCAATCCACTTAAAATTTTGGATAAAGATTCTTTAACGTAAAATACAAAAAGGCAACCCGCGTGGCGGAGAGATTACCATGCCGGTCTGACACACAATGACGGTCCCGGGTTGGATTCCTGGCCAGACAGGTATCTGAATGATGAGTTTAGATTCATGTTCTGGGTCTGGGTTTTACATTTGCATTCCTTTTTGGACACATGTTTGAAAACTCAATCTGACTGACTTGGTTTATTGCCCGTGTTCTAACGAATCTTACTACCAGTACCTAAGGGTGCAGCCGCTCGCAGTGCGCTTTCGCGCCCTGCTTGCTTAGTTTTACGTTTTCTTATAATCTCCAGCCTTACCTAATCCATCCTACATCGTCCATGGGTTGCGGTAACTACTTATCATTAAGTGACTAAGACATTAACGCACAGTCCAAATAACTATGATATAAATGAGGTGATATCTTGTACGAAAGACCGTGAAGTTTAGTGATAATTTAATGGAATAGGTATTCAGCTTTTCTGTTTAATAAAATCGAAAAAATCTATTTCACACCTTCTGAAAATTTACCACTAAGAAGGCAAAATAAGGGGTTTATTGGAAGTTAATAATTCTAACTCTTAATCTATATAGTTTTGCTGATAGGCTATATTGTTAGAAGTAATGCAACACTTTTTTGTTTAAGAAAAATCAGCACATACGAAGGTAAAATAGGAGTGGAAATTTAGCATGCGATTAGATATTTAGAAACATTTTTTTTTATTTTTAAGCTTTCATGGAAAATTAAATGGGAGTTATAACTTGTATGTTGCAAGGTACTTAAATTGGAAGTTAGATTAGTGATATACCAACTCGGGACAAACACGACTCGAGTTGAACCTGGGTTGAGTAAGTTACTTGGATGAAACTGAACATGAAAACATGTTTTGGGTTAACCATAGTTTATTATATTAGGTAGAATAAAAAAAAAGATTTTTTTGCAAAATATTTTTACTCATTATCACAAACCTTGCAAAGTATCAGTCTACACAAACTCGAGTCAAAAGGAATTTAACTCGAGGTGACTCGAGTGAAGCCAAACTCGAATTAACTCTAGTAGACCATCACTAAGTTAAATTAATATTTTTGACATACCACATCTCTTTGTGCTTTTTATTTGTGTGTATTTACTGTTTATATTTCGTCTCACGTGATAACAAAATACTATAATGAGTTATGACCTTATGTATGAAAGCTTAGAATAAGTATGATACTTAACCCACATTCTGGGAGGAGCCCGATGGGGCAACGCGCTCGGAGGATTCCGGTTGAAGTCGTTTCGAGATCCCTGAGTCCTCCTTTTTAGCGCCGAGAACGGCAACGGGTTTTAGTGCGGTAAAAATCCCACATAACCCTGCGTCGCTCCCACGGCGTCGGGTATCTTTTGAAGGTTCCCCCTCGGCAACAAAAAAAATCTCACAAAGATAGCAACAAATACCTTACCTTCATACCTTCAAATTGAAACACAGCAGCACTTAACCCCGCTGTTATAAAGCAGATTACACATTGGTGTGTTGATACCTACTTAAAGCCTTTTTTTTTGTTTTTGAGGGGGAAACCTTCCAAAGGACATTAAGCAATATGCTTGATATAATGGAATTAATAAACCTAGGTAAGAATAAAATAGCCGTTAAGAAAAAGAAGAAAATTTTAATTCAGCTAATATCAACCTACACACCCGTTTGTGTTGCATAGAAATGCATAATAATGACGTCATTCTATATGATAGATACCCAAAGGAGATAACTAATTATTTTTAACTTAATCTCTGTTATGGGTGACGTGGGAAAGCGTTTTTTTGCGAAGAATACAAAATAAAACCTCACTAAAATCTCAATAAAAAGCAATGTTTTCTTGGTCTTAGAAATCTTGATATTATCTTGTGGTATAAATGGGACTTAGTCTTCTTGCAGGGTACGGCATCGTATTTTAATAAGTAGTTTTGTAAGTACATTCAAATTAATTTAGGGTAAAGCCGAGTCACTGAAGTGTTCAATCTTAGTCTTCACAGGTCGCAATGCATCTGCGATGCTTGTATTAAATATTTGTAATTTTACATTAATTTCTAACAGGAGTATGTGTAGTAATAACATATAATCAAGATTTTTGTTTTGTTAGAAAAATATCATATATTTTTTTAATTCATTGGTCATTGTTCTTAATGACTTTTATTTTTATCAATGGGCCAAGCAAGGCCTATAACTGTTGATACTGAAGATTGTACCACAGTACTTGATAGTACGATCGGCACCCTGAGTACCGACAATCATCGACCTGAGTGGTAAAAACGCAACTTTTATTATAGTAGTGTATAAACAAGTCCCTTGTTATAAAGAGATATATTAAATAAAGAAGAAAGACAAACCCGCTAAATTTCTTGCCGGATCTTCTTAAGTTCTCATATTAGTTAAGGTTATGTTCTGATCCGGTGGTAATGTAAGAAGAAAATATAGTACAGAAATTCGTACGTTAGCCCCACGTAGTCCTGTACAAAATAAAGACAGCATTTCATTTCAAACGACAGCACGCTCCGCATCCACTTGACCGCGTCGAGTGGCTGCTGTTGTTGCTGCTGATGTTCTTGTTGCTGTTGCTATTGATATTATTTTCAAAAGCTATTTGACTTACAATGTTTGTGGATAAGTATAATTTGGAATCCATATATAGTTCTGATGACAATGTAATTAAATACAAAAAATATTGTTAATGATTCACTATGGCCGGCGCAACAAATTGGCGGACTACATATTTTTGTTCCACCCACACATTGTATATAGGTATCAAATAAAAGTTCTTAATGAGTAAAATACACTGTATTTTACTCATTAAGAACTTTTATTTGATACCTTGGATGTTTTTTTCATATTATAGTGATAACATAAAAAAAAAACATCCAAGTTCAAGATGGCCGCCGTAAAAAACGGAAGATTATAGATTTTAGTCCAAGCCATCCAATATAGGTATCAAGATTGTGGCGAGATTATCTACATTAAATTTTGTCCATATTAAATCTATGTTTGTGGTTTCTTGAACTATTTTTGCGACAAACTTTTATATGATAGAAAATTTCACGATGCAAAAAAATTATGGCTATAATTACTGTATTTTTTTCTTTTTAGTACATTAAAATAAAAGCTTGTTTTAATTTTTTTTTTTTTTAACATTATTTTATTCTCGTTGCATTTGATAATGTAGTTGTTTGTTGCTGTTGTCCATGCTATTTTTTCCTATTGCTGCTAATATTTCTATTGATAATTTCTATTGCTGTTGACATTTATATTGAAACCAAGTGCCAGGTGGTAGAGCCAATGTAGTTCGACCGGGGAGGTACCATCACCACACCTATATCAGGCGTGGAGCAGTTCTTGTTTCGGTGGAAGGGTGTGTTCGGTTCACTTTTATATGACCGTCTTAGTTCTCCGGAGCAGCAACGCATCTGTTATTGACTTCACATAGAACCTTTGTTCTATATGAAGTTACAGACTTACAGATTTCTATGAGCGGCAGCGATCACATACCATTAAGTGGACTGCATGCTCGCTTGCTACTTCAATCAGATAAAAATCCCTTAGTCACATTAAAATTAATAGTAACTGCATTAAAATCTCTTATCTATACTTAATGCTACAACTGCGAGGACTATGCTTTTTAACGTCAGATTTCTTTTCATTAATTTTAATTCAGTATCATTTTAGTTTAATATAACAGAAATTATTTAAAACGATATTACGTTATTTATTGTAAATTTATGTCTTTAAAACACACAATGAAGATACCCAGTATTTACTATTTGTTTGATGTTTTATAAACTACATAATTATATATGTTGAGGGCTGTTAATTTTGGTTGGATTCTGAAAGAGACATACTTATCTGAATCGTTTAAATTAAATCCTTAGTGGAAGCAACATATCTGTAGCTGACCTCTTCAAGACATGGTATTAAGTATCTACTATTAGAGTAAAATATCAGTAACAAAATTAGGAAAAACTCCTATCATTTCGGTTTATTTTGGATGTTTGTGTATTGGTCTCTGTGTATGTCCATGGTATGGTTTGTGTATATGTCCTGAGTATGTCGCTTTGTGTATGTGAGGCTAAGAGGTTAGAAAACATTAGTATTTGGCAACTGATATCCATAGTAAGCAATAGTAGTGTGATAGGTTTTAAGTTTGGCTTCTCAATTCGGAGAAAAGTGGTTATCATACCAGTATCTACTTGTAATACTAATTATGATGGTCTAAAATTTAAAACGTTCAGCAGATAGCCAAATGTTGAGTCCTGTTTGGTCCGGAGCTATAGATACTAGGAAATAAAGTAGATGTTACATACTTTTTGTCTATGTAAATACGTGACTTCCGGCCTGTTGGTACCGTTTAATATTAGTATGAACATTGCATATCAATTTTTTTTCAACAACTGGAAGCAGTAAATATTTGATTAGCGAATAGCAAGTCATGTAGCCAGAGTAGATTTCTATTCATAACAGCGTAAAGAGCTAGGACGAAGAGAGGTAGAGATGAGACTTTCCGACTTGGTCTTACAGGACAATAATGCATGGAAAATAATGCATGCTTTTGCTGCTGTCAGGAGCACGCACTCTATTCAAGGTGGTAGAACCAGTATGGTTTGATCGGGTAAGTACGAACAATGAAACTGATATTGGCTTTTGAAGGTACCTGCTTTTACGAAGTCGCAGATGTTCACAGGCACTGAACACTTATATCAGGGCTGCAAAGCGATTGCTGCTTAGTCCATAAACAAAACTGTACCAATTCAATTGATTGCTAAAATGTCTACTATGCCTAGAATAGTTGCAAGGTGTTCAAGTTTTACAATTTCAAGAAATCACTTAGCAATTCAGTAGCTCAATAATAATAAAATAAATAAGTACTTTCGCTAAAATAGCACTGTAAGTTCATTAAATTAATAGCAATGTGCGAGTATATTGTCAGAATGCTGTCAATGCTGGCAATATACTTGCAAATTGCTAACGTATGAAAAAAGCTGTCATTGGTAACTGGGGTAGGTGTGAACAGACGCTCTAAGTAGAAACTTACGACTACTAAACTACGAATTTCTAAACAAAGCGTCCGCCACGCTCTTCCGCCGTGGTGTCGATAAGTTGTACATAATTAGTGTGATGTGAGTAAACACACCTTACACTTACAGATAAAAATCTAAATTCATCATGTATATGTAGGTACTGCACGACTTTGCTAAGTTTAGAAACCACAAAGGTTTAGAGAATTTAGAGAATTCATTGCAAAAACTAATTTAATTTGTAAAAAATATAGAACTAGTTCCTAAAAGATTGCTTCTTGCTACGTCCTAGTAAGTTTTCACTACCGCTTATGGACATCTGTGAGTAACTACCATATATGCGGAATGGGGTTTTTATCTGAACTCTAACTGCTACGGCACAGCCAACAGTGGCGCGGTAAGCGTTGCACGACGAAAACAAATGTACCTAACATAATTTATGAAGTATGCCAAAGCTACCGGCAACGCGAACTACGGCGCGACGTCGCCGCAGCGTGCATAGTGCGGCAAGCGGCGGCGACTGACTGCGCGGCGTGCGATTAGGGTTACCAACTCTCAAAAATGTATCCCCCTAAAGCCCCTAAAACCCCCACAATGAATTCTGAATTGGAATTCTTTCTGGCAATTTCTGAATCAGGTAGTAGGTTTTTCCGTGACGAGGAAAAAAAAGGTCATCGCGTGTAGTGCATGATTTTTTTTTTAAAAACACCTATATGCTGAAGTTATAAAAACCCCTAAAGGTACCTCTAAACATATTACACCCCTAAAAAATCCCCGTTCTACTTATTTATCCCAGCGGCATCGGTGGACGTATTTGACATCGCACGACCAAACAATTTTGTTTTAATCGTTGAAATATGGATGCGGAACAATTTTTTACCGAATTATTATTTAGACCAGTAAAATGGATGTCGAAACACCCACATCATAAATATAGATATCCATCCAACCGGCCATCAGCCCTTTGATGTCCACTGCTGGACATAGGCCTCCTCTAAATGGCGCCACTCCAACCGGTCCTATGCCCTCTGAGTCCAACGGTTTCCCGCTGTCTTCTTCAGGTCATCGGTAAACCTGGTAGGGGGGCGACCTGTACTTCTTTTGCCTAAACGTGGTCGCCACTCCAGGACCTTTCTTCCCCATCGGTTATCAGTCCTTCGAGCCCTCTCCATAGCACGCTGAGCGACTCTGAGCCTTCGAATGAGGCCTTTAGTGAAGGACCACGTTTCGGCGCCATAAGTCATCACTGGCAACACACATTGGTCGAACAATTTCGACTTCAGGTTCAAATATAGATATATTATAAAAAAAATGATATAAAATTAAAAAAAATAGCGACACTTGTTTCAATTTAAATTGATTCCCAAATACGTCCACCGCTGTCCGGCCTCGTTCGCAAACAATCGTGCTGTGGCATACCATCGCTAATCTCGCCGCTCGCCGCGCCGCTCCCCTCACCGCGCCTCGCACCGCCAGTAGCTGTGGCCGACGCGTAACACTGATGAGTTGGATCCGAGGGCTAAGATAGTAGTAATCAATCTACAATAGGTACCATATTTTGCAATCGGTACCATATTATACTGTATGTACTTCTTTTCAAAATAACCTATTTAATTGAATCTCTCCTTATTATTTCTGTGTTGGGATATTTATTACAGTACTCGTCGATATCATAGGTATACTTCAGTATACTTCTATACTGTATAAAAGGGATTTAATAAAAAGTATTATTTTATTTGAAGCATGTTCTTTATTTCTTGTAATAATGTATTTTACAATTATGTAATTTGAATATTGCAAAATACAGTTTGTTACTAATGCAATAATAATAATTATTTATTTCAGACGTAGTCCATAATGTGTTAGTAATTACAGTAGGTACCTATATTTAAAATATGTTAGTAAAATAAACAGTAACAAGTAGATAAGAATTTTCTGCAGTCGCTTTCGCTTAGGCCTAGAATTATATAAAATAATTGTATAAATATTTGTATTTACATACAGAATTAAGTAAATATTTTATTACAATAAATAATGAATTGCATAAGACGCTAGAAAGATCGCTAATGATGAGATGAGATGAGATTTATTATGGTGAGGTGTGGTGACAGGGGGGGTGCGGTAAGGCGAGGAGGGGGAGGGGGGAGGTGAGGGGAGGTACATCGATTTACTTATGGCTGACCCATCATCTTTGAAAAGAATTGCAAATAAGTTATTTTTAAAAGTATTTTTCTAGTGTCTTAATTCATAGCGTTATACTTATACCTACGATTAGGTACAACAGTTAAGTTATATTAATTATTAAAATATGGTTTTCATGGTAAGTTAATATTATATTAACCATAGGTACTAAGAGCAAGGTTATCTTAAACTCCTACGTCCATGTGTAAGTACATAAGCAATTGAAAAATTAGTAAGGTAAGTGCCAGTTGACATTACAAATGACACAAAACTTGTAACATTATATTATTACTAGCTGTACCCGCGGCTACGCCCGCGTGCAAATCAATGTATCGCAAAGTTTTTCCCGCGCAAATCTCTACTCAGTAGGAATTCTACGATAAAAGTAGTCTACATGTTGTTCCATAACATTTTCTATAGTACAAAACCCGCAAAAATCGGTTTAGCCGGCCAAGGATTACCCGGACAAACACAGAGTGAAAAAACGAATTTTAAGTGTGTATTTGTGGGTAGATGCATATTGTTATGTAAAATGTTTTGAAAATAAGACGAATTAGAATATCGTAAACCGCTTTTTTGAACCAATTTACAGTCATAGTGGTCACATTAACAATATCGGAATACATCTTTTCAAACAACGCCCCACATTTAAACCAAAGCGCATCGATTATAAAGATGGATTTTAACATTTCTGAATTGAAAAATACTATTTTAAGTAATTTTGGTCGATTTAAATTTCTGAGTAAGATTACATATAGGTGAACCTACTTTTAACATTAATTTGACAACCTTGACGACCCGCGTTGTGGAGCAGCTACCACACCCGGTTCGATTCCCGGCCAGACAGAAATCTGAATAGATTCATGTTCTGGGTCTGGGTGTTTCTATATACGTCTTGTGTGTCCATGGTACCCACGAAACAGGAAAAAATCCTAGTGTGGAGCTATTGTAGAAATTGAAATTGTAGAAATTTTCTATTTTATTGAGTGTAGAAAGCGTATTTTTATTAAAAAAAAATGTTTCAACTCGCCTCGGGTTGAAGGAATCCAAAAATTTTGTTGGATAATGTCTTCGATCTCGATGGCTGTATCTACAGAATCTTCAACCCAAATGGTCAAATAACAATCCCGCATTGAATTTCTAGTATTCCTTTGATTTGAAATATTAAAAATGTTAGAGAAATCGTTGCTACAAATCTTGAGTGGACGCTCAAAGGCGAATAGGCAGGCATTATGACCGCTTTTTAAAAGTGTGGGCGCAACCCTGGACGACGCCACGGCAATAGCTATTTTTCTATCAGATCTTAGATTAGATTTTTGCTAATAGTAAATTTATTAAAAACGTTTTACCCGTGCCTCCTAGTGCATCTAACTAAAACTAAAAATCTAATGACAGTATCAATGATACGTAAACTAATTTTGGTTCTACTAACATTTAAACGGCGCTCAGGTATGTTTATAGTTTATCTTTATTAAGCCTTGTTTGTGGTTCATTACATTAAAATTTGAATTTGTCGGCAAGGTAAATCCAAATTATTTTGTACTTTTACCTGACAGAGGTTAAACCTCTATTAATTTCATATAAACTTTGTGACACATTGATTCCCAGGCGGGCGAAAGCTTTGCATTTCCGATACTAAATAATATTTAAAAATGAGCTGGTTATTAAAAAAATAATACTAAAATTAGTATTTATGAAAACTACAGATTATAATTATAATAATAATAATGATGTACATAAGACAACTGGATTCGAACCCCAGACCTCGCGTTTCTAATCCGCCCGACTTGGCACCACACTGCTATCACGATTTTAATAAAAGATGCGAAATTCACATACTTATGAGTTAAGAACATTATCTATTTTGGCTTATTTTGACACACTTTGTTATTCTAAAATTAATTTAAAATATGTTGTTATTTAAATGCATGTTTTCTATAACATTATTTATAATGAACATGTCATAAATATAAAAAGAACAATAATGTTGACCTTGCTCGTTTGTTATTAGAGCCAAGTGTTCATCAACCATGCTTCAATATTCATAAATGCAATTATTTATCACAAAAGTTGCAAAAGCTTCTTTATAATAATAATTCATGATATAATTGTTATATCTTATTTAGATACAGATCGACTTATTAATGTTAGTATTTTGCTCAAAAGACTATCAATTGTATTTTGTCCATAATAATTATTATCGCTAAAAATGTACGGGTGTGGTCAATAACATAACTTTATTTATGCAATAATAGTTAAGAAACTATTTCTGTAACATGAACATGGAGTCGATAATTTTATTTTGAAACAATGTTAAAACATTTTATCGCCTTTGAATTATTGGATTCGATTAACTATTTTACTATAATAATATGACGCGCCATCTGTTATCAATTGGGAATCCCTGTACTCTAAGAGCGATTTTACAATCGCGGCCGCAGCGCGTCAACGGATGCTTTTTTATTATTGAAATTTCATAAATTCATAAATTAAATGAAAATCAATTCGAATCACGTCTATTTTTATGATAATTGATAGTTACAAATTTATACGTATTATTTTTGAATGAATTCAGAATGACATCTGGGCGGCCATTATGGCTACTGTCATGTCACACTACTGTCATGTCTACACATGTTTACATTAGAATTTAACAAAATACGCGACAATCCGAATTTTACGGATATATGTTGTCGACTCGAAATCAATGTTTTTTTATGTTTTATTATTTAGATAAGGTTTTAAGTAAGTCTATCGTACCCCTTGACGGACTTGTCAATATGGGACTTTGTCAAAAACGAACTTCCATACAAACATTTATGCCCGATTTTAACGCTTTCAACCCATTTTTTTCGATAAAAAGCAGCCTATGTCCTTTCTCGAGGTCAACACTATCTGTGTACCCAATTTCATAAAGATCGGTTCAGTTGTTTAGGCGTGAATAAGTAGCAGACAGACAGACAGACAGACAGACAGACAGACAGAGTTACTTTCACATTTATAATATTAGTATAGTAGGGAAGTAGGGAAGTAGGGATTATTTCTTTCCACTCGTTCTACCACCTTTTGAATTTATTTTAATAATTTAATTAGAACGCCTATTTATTAAAACTTCACTTTAACTAGAGTGTACATAATAATTAAAATAAATGCGGCCATTTTACCAATAAGACTATTACATACAATCCTTAAGGTCTACAAAACATTATCAATTAATGTTACAAAGTTTTTGTATGTGTATGTATTTCGCGAAACAAACCATTTTTTAAACATTAAATCTGTGTCAAAAAGTACGAAAATTTTGTTATTACGAAATCATTTGCAAATGTAGTACGATAAGGAAATACGGCAAATTAATACAACAATATCACGTGTTAAGTCCCTAGTTAGTTTAAATAAATTAATTTAAATCCCTAGTTAGTTTAAGTAACTATAAACTTATGTTATTTCCTTATTTCCAAATTAGCGTTTTAGCGCGAGTAACTATTTATAGAAACTATATTAAATTGTGTTCATAACTCATATGTTAGCATTGAAGTAATTCTTCTTTATACAGAGGAAGTCCCCACTTCGACGCCGGGAGAGTTATTTCTCAGCGAAATGATGACCACTCGAATACCTGGCTTCCTGCAACATAAAACATTATGTTACTTAATATATTTTAGAGCGCTTTTTACGTAATATATATGAGCATTCAGTTAAAATTAAGTTTAAAAAAAAACAGTGAAATTATATCTTATTATTTTTTCCATAACGTAACATAGCTTGGGCAACAAGCGTCGACTTCACAACTATGTACTAAGTACTAAGTATATTCTAAACCAACTTAATTTAAATTATTTTTTTTACTTTTATGTGGCATGGAAGTTGGTAAATATTTTTTTGTTAGAGGATTTTTATAAAATTATAAACTTTGCTACGTGTAAATTTTAATAATACCTTAAAGTAATTTAAAGTAACTAATAAGAAAATTTATATATATTATTTTTTTGACTTTATATTGATTAATTTTTTTTTGTTTTATTGAAGTGGCAAATAAGCATGCTGTCCATCTGCATTGCCGAAATGCCGTTTGCCGTCCATGGACGCCTTTGATTTAGCATCCTAATTTATGAAATTCGGCAAAACCGCGTTTAGAAATATTATCGTATTTAATTTTATGAATGAAGTTTAATATTTATAATGCTACATTACTTTACGGAAAAATATGCATTACAATAGGATCAAATCTACATCTACATTCAGCGAGTATTTTAATAATTTGTTATTTCATGTAAAACGTGTGGATACTGGCATAACACAAAGCGTAATATTCATAAAAAAGGAAAAGTGTAAATGGAACAATCGAGAAAAACAATTGACAGCTGCTATAGTCTATATATTGTTTTGTTAAAAATTAGACGTAATTGTAAGTACGCAATTAGCCGGTTTTTGTTATAAAATTCAAAGAAATAAAGTTTTTAATACAGAAATCTAATTAACAGTGGAAAAAGTCCTCAAGTCAACGTTTGCATCACCAGAGGGAGTAACATCGTGAGTATTGTAAAGCTCTTTTTAACCAACTTCTAACAAAAAATATCCTTCGACTTTCATGCCACAAAAAAGTAAAAAATAAAAGGAAGGTAAATATATGTTGGTTTAGAACATAGGTAATAAGTACTTAGTACACAGTCCCGAAGTCTTACATATATTGAATTTCTCATTATATGTCCTGTCAGGACCGAGTGTAGTGTATTGTAAGTAATAAGTACCAAACTCATATGGCTTAAACAGGCTGCATACCTGATGGTTGAAGAGTTGATGGTCAAATTAATAACCGTATGTCAGTTTAATGAGCTGTCATTAAACTCATAATATATTTAATTAAATAACTATTTAAATAATTATCATCTCATAATTATTTAAATAACAAACAAGCCGAGGAGTTAGAAATGAAGGTTTTCATCAAGCATCTCTTCTTATGGTTTTTATACATCCTTAAACACTAAATAACTACTTTTTATAGTTTAGGCTTGCGTTACCCCTTTTTCATCGGGATCGAAGTTTTTACAAATTTTTACTAGTATCTGCTTAGTAATCTTATTATATCTACCCAACTGGACTCCTATAGCTTAAGTTCGTCCAAGTTCCGCTAATTTCGTTAATTTGCTTCAAATAGTTGAAAAGTTCCATCACATTGTTATAGATCCTATTACCAGAACCCTATCAAAATCTCTATTATCAAAACTAACTTACCAACTACCATTTTCTGTAAGAAATATAGGCTTTTCTATTTTTTTCCTCAGCATATTATCCTTGAAGTACACCCTTTGTAATAATAAAAAAATCATCGAAGTCGGTTGGCGTGATATTGAGTTATTCGTACATTTATCTCGCACACACTTAATGCAAATTTAAGACTTATGCGCTTTTCTTATGGATGACATTGTCAGAACTAAAAATAGGAACCCACGACACGTAGGTACTACCTTTCAAATAAAAAAAAAACATCCGAATCGGATCACTCAACCCGGAGTTATCAAATAACAAATACAAAAAAAAACCGAATTGAGAACGTCCTCCTTTTTGCAAATCGTATAAAAATTAAGAAAATAAAACATAATATGATGTGCGAGCATTTTATAACGTAACGTTTGAAACTCGGCTCTCAATCGAGCGTCCGAGGTTCATATCCCAGCACGCAAGCACCACTGAAAGGGTGTGCGTAATAGATATTGATTATCACTGGTTGACGTTGATGGAAATGTCGCGAGTGTAGAGAACAGTAAGTTTGCGTGGGTTTGTGAAGTCTACAATTTCGGAGTAGCGTAGTTATGTACTAAATCTCCCATGCTTAGAGAAGATCCGTCCCCACCAATAAGATAATAATGGGATGACAATAGATATAATACTAGTTCATTACATATATAAGTACTTACTTGTTCGATTGTCAGCTGATTTTGATAGAGGCCGCAACAGTGCACACAGGTGGTACACTGCGGCTGTTAGATACTGGTGATCCCGAACTAAAGCTCCTCAAGTACGGCTCCGGTTTTAATAACCTGGACAAGAGAGTTTAATTTGATTACTTTCTCATTAAAATGGGAATTTTACAATGGAAATAATCTAAAAGGTACAATCAAAAAACTAATTACAACTAATTAAAGTTTTTAATAGCGTATTATATATCTTTATTATTGTTTGGGATTAGTAACTTGTATTTGTTTACTTTAGATAACCTTTTGCGTATTCGTAACGTTAGATTTATTTGAGTTAATGCAATATATACTAGTAAATGTAACTGAAGTCTCTTTTTTTACAAGATTCAAGTAGCAAACGAGCATGCAATCCACTTGATAATAAGTGGTCACCGCAGTTCATAAACATATGTAGGTACGTTTGTATCTATCAACTTAATATACAACACGGGTTCTAAAATATCAAGTAACATTACCCTGCTTCTGACGCAGTCGAATAAGTCTTAAGAGGTGCAATACATAGATGCGTAGCTCCTTCGGAGGACAAAGATTGTTGCCTCATATGAATAGACCAGTCTGTAATTTAAACATAAGATAACAATTACTTATAGTAGAGTCAGTTCAATGATAGTAGACCGTCAATTTTTTGCACAGAGACACTACCGCCTCACCTGTTACAACCTAATAACAGCAGCGTTAGGCTGTGTCCCCAGTAGGCAAACTGTTCGCGGCCGACTGAATTTGCAACGTGTCGGTTTAGTACGACCTCCCATATATTTGAAATGGAGTGTCAAAGTTTGCTAGTTTGTGCTCACTGTACGCAGCTTGCAGCGTTACGTGCGCCGACTATCACAGTTAGTGGCCAACTCGCAGCGTTTTGCTGCAGCGATTACAGTCGACGGCGGCGATATGGTTTTTCGGCGGTCGTAATGAATCCGTTTGCCGCAAACTTGTGCTTCTTTTTATCCTCTTTCAGTGCCTCTAAGATAGCAATCACTTCAAAAATGTCCATCGTGACCAATAAAATCACTCCCTTCTTATAACAATAGTAAAGTGAAAATTCAGTCGGTCGACCTAAATTAACGGCTAACTCATAAGAATTTGCTTGAGAAGCACGACAATAAATGATCTGAGTTTAAAGTTAACTCGAATTTTAAATTCGCCACAAACTCACTCACAGTTTGCGTACTGGGGACACAGCCTTAAGCGTTCCTGTTATTTGGTCTAAAATGCGATAAGGAAGCATACATACCTCCTTAAGTCATCGAAATATCCCAAGTTATATCTGATCTTATCTGGGGTATAGATAAACCTACTTACCATTAGATTAACCTCACCTTGGAAACCGCTTAACTGTCTTTGAATTAAATTATATAGGAAAAAACATATAATTACAATGAATTACATATGCCACTTGTTTTTGCTAGATCGAATAGTAAAATGAAAATACTACAGCTATATTGAAACAGAGTTTCAAAGTTTTAAAATAATTTCATATAAAGAAATCCACTAATGATTAAACAATATCATAAAATTAAGAAAATATTTTTCTTTATATCATTATGCAAATATTAATGAAGCCCTAAAGATAATTTCACAATTAATAGTTTCTACTTCAAATAAATAATGGACAAGAAAAACGTACCTATAACATTGATAAATTAATAAAACAAAAAACCCGACTGATTAAAAATGGTTGATTGCCTACATTTTCAATTTATTGTGTTGAGCAATCTGATATTTTGTTAATAATAATGCACTCGTACCTATTTCAATGAACGCTTTTTTGCATTTAGCATCAAAATAGTAACATGAAAATGAAAAATATACCTACTTAGTCTGCCCATAAATACTGTTAGAAAGTTAATTCTCAATGTGTTTTCGTTCTAAATATAGCGGTTGCCTCTTATAAGCTGTGCTGATAAACATTTTTTAATACGTGTACCACTTCAACTGCTAACAAGAGAGACCGTCATGATATATTGAACCGGTGCTCACTTATTCTGTCTTCTCGTTATGCCAACTATATTACCTGCACGGAATTTTCGTGTGTGTCTTTAATGTACACATAATATAACAAACATTACACAAAAAATATTAGTAATTATGGGCATATTATGTATATGAACTACTACATATTCCATCCATCCATCCATCAGCCTTTGAAAGTCCACTGCTGGACATAGGCCTCCCCTAATCTGCGCCACTTCGACCGGTCCTGAGCCATCTGAATCCAGCGGTTACCCGCCGTCTTCTTCAGGTCATCAGTCCACCGGGTCGGGGGGCGGCCTGCACTCCTTTTGCCGAGGCGTGGTCTCCATTCGAGGACTCTTCTACCCCATCGGTTGTCTGTCCTACGAACGATGTGGCCTGCCCATTGCCACTTCAGCCTACTAATTCTGAGAGCTATGTCGGTAACTTTCATTCTCCTACGGATTTCATCATTACGAATTCTGTCGCGCAGGGAAATACCAAGCATAGCTCTCTCCATAGCTCGCTGAGCGACTTTGAGCTTACGCACGAGGCTCACAGTAAAGGACCACGTCTCGGCGCCGTATGTCATCACTGGCAACACACACTGCTCGAACATCTTCGACTTCAGGCTCTGAGGTATATCGGATGAGAAGATATGGTGCAGTTTCCCGAACGCTGCCCAGCCGAGTTGGATTCTACGAGTGACCTCTTTCTCGAAGTTGGACTTACCCATCTGCACCACCTGCCCCAGGTAAATATATTCGTCAACAACTTCGAGGGTGGTGCCGTCTACAACGACCGGTACGGGTGTGACATGGACGTTAGACATGATCTTCGTCTTGTCCATGTTCATCTTAAGATCCACCCGTTGAGAGGCACCAGAGAGGTCGCTGAGCATGGTGTTGAGGTGCTCCATCGACTCCGCCATGATGACTATGTCGTCTGCGAATCGAAGGTGAGTGATATATTCGCCATCGATGTTGATGCCGAATCCTTTCCACTCCATCAGTTTGAACACGTCTTCCAATGCAGCGGTAAACAGTTTCGGGGATAGTACATCCCCCTGTCTCACACCGCGCTGCAATTGGATCGGGTTCGTACATCCGTCGTGTAATCGGATCGACATTGATGCTGCCTTATATATACACTTCAACACTTCGATGTACCGATAGTCAATCTGGCACCGCTGGAGCGACTCCAACACCGCCCATGTCTCGATAGAATCGAAGGCTTTCTCATAGTCCACATAGGCCACACACAACGGCAGATTGTACTCCTCGGCCTTCTCTACTATCTGCCGCAGTGTGTGTATGTGGTCCATGGTACTAAAGCCTTTTCGGAATCCGGCTTGTTCGGGAGGCTGGAAGTCGTCGAGCCTGCGAGCTATTCGATTATTGATGACCCTCGAAAACACCTTGTAGACGTGGCTCAGAAGCGCGATGGGCCTGTAATTCTTCAGCAAAGACCTATCCCCTTTTTTGAAGAACAGTATCACCACGCTTCTGCTCCACGCCTCCGGTGTTATACCCAGGCTTATGACGGAATCGAACAACTGTTGGAGCGCTTTTAATATAGGCCTCCCTCCTGCTTTAAGCAATTCAGTTGTGATTCCGTCTTCGCCGGGCGCTCGGTTGTTTTTGAGCTGTTTGAGGGCCAATCTAATCTCGTACAGGCTGACGTCCGGGATATCTTCGGTGTAGTGTCGGGTTAGCGTGGCTCGCTTGTCATTGACAGGCGGCAAAGGGCCACGTGAAGCGGTATATAACTGCCCATAGAAGCGCTCAATTTCTCTCTGAACTTCAGGCCTCGCGGCAACTGTGGTGCCGTCATCCGTGTTCAGCTTCGTTAATAAGCTATGCCCAACACGCAAATCCCTTGCGAAGACCTTGGAGCCCTTGTTCTGCTCAATTTGCTCTTTAATGCGATTTGCATTAAAGAGACGGAGGTCGCGTCGCATCCTGTTAGAGATTTGCGCGTTGAGCCGCCTAAACTGCGACAGTGAAGCTGGAGACTGCACACACATTGCCCGCCGTTCTGCCATAAGTTCGAGAGTTTGGACCGACAGTCTTTGAGTACTTCTATTGGAGGGGGTCTTATAGTACTTCGACCCTACCTCGTGGGCAGTTTCTACCAACTTGGTGTTCATTTCGTCAACATCAACGCAATTTTCTAGGCATTCCAGGCGATTGCGTAGCTCGAGTTGAAAGTCTTCAGAGCCCTGGATTTGACAAGATCTTGGACGGAGTATCGACTTCATAAGGGGACCGTTCCAGCTTGATCTTGATATTTAACGTGCCTCTTACCATCCGGTGATCGCTTCCGGTCTTAAACCTGTTGATCACAGAGACATCGTTAAATATGTGCCGCTTGTCTGCCAGTATGAAGTCAATCTCGTTTTTGGTAGTACCATCGGGACTCATCCAGGTCCATTTCCTTTGAGGCTTCTTCTTGAAGAAGGAGTTCATCATGTAGAATCCTTCCTTTTCCAAGAAGTTAGCCAGCAAATGGCCTCGATGGTTCCGATTACCAATGCCAAAGGGCCCTACCTTCAACTCATCGCCACATTGAACGCCTAGCTTTGCGTTGAAGTCTCCCATCACAACCGTGAAGTACGATTTTGAGGTATGTATGGCTTTAGATATGTCCTCATACATAACCTCAACCTCGTCATCAGAGTGCATCGATGTCAGCGCATATACCTGTATGACCTTCAGCGAGTACCTCTTGGATACTCTGAGTATAAGGTATGCTACCCTGGGCGACACACTCTTGATCTCCACGACGTTGTTGACAAGTGACTTGTTGACGAGGAACCCGACACCACCTTGGGACAGATGTTCGCCCTCCCGGTGGTAGAACAAGTTACCAGATTTTAGGATCATCGTGTCCTCCCCCTGTCTTCGGACTTCAGATAATCCTATAATACTCCAGTTTAGCTTGTCTACCTCTTCTTCCAGCTCATATATCTTCTCATCATTCCTCAGAGTCCTGGTGTTATATGTTGCCAGGTGCAGAAGTCGTCGGTTGTGGTAGCTCGATCTCTGCCGGAGATTCTTAGCACCCCCTGCCCCGCCGTAACCGTGACCGCTACCATAGCCAGGAATAGCGGGGCTGCCGGGGACTGGGGGCCATGGTTTCGGTTGAGCTGCCATTAGGGGGTTTTTTGCCGTAGTCACCGCGCTTGGCTGTGCGTGTTGGTGACCGCAGTAAGTTTTAAGTTCTCAGGGTGATGCTGCTGCCCATCACCTGGTTCAAGGTCCCTTAGTCGCCTCTTACGACATCCACGGGAAGAGAGGGAGTGGTGCTATTCACAAGACCGACACCACACGGCCACTACATATTACAAGTTTTTAATACAACATAATACTAATTGTCAAATGGGACAAAACGTAGGTCCATAGATCGTTCTAAAGTTAATTTGACAGATGTTAGTTTAAAAAGCTGTACAAAATTGTAAAACATTGTTTTCAAAGAGTGGCGCAACTTGACGTAGACAAATGTCAAATGTAAACATTGATATCGAAGACATGAAAAAGAAGATAAACATTAAATAATTATTATTATACTACCGCGCTTACAACACAAGTAAAGAAATACAACATAAAGATTCTTTGACTGGACAGGAACTGAAAATAATAGCACTATCCTATCCTATCCTATCCTACTCCTACTAATATTATAAATGCGAAAGTTTGTGAGGATGTATGTGTATTTGTTATTCTTTCACGCAAAAAATACTCAACGGATTAGGTTGAAACTTTACAGTAGTATAGGTTATACATCAGAATAATACATGGGCTATAATTTGTAATGATTTTTTTTTTAGAAGGTTATAATATAACGAGAAATATCAGGTTAGTCGGAAAAAAAGTTGTGCTCTAAGAGCTATCTTCGCGTACGCTGCCTAAACCGTTGGAGATATCGAAATATAATGTACCGTGGGATTGTTTGGCTCACATAGATCTAAATAAAAGTCCGCGACAGCATATGTCTATATTTTATGTATAACCCACAATAACTCTTTTTATACTTTGAAAATTTTAAAACTATCAAGTTGATGTTTCCATGGGTTTTATACAAACTAAATATTAATCCTTATCAAAATAAATGATTTCAAAAATCAAGCATCTAATAAAGATTGAATCTGCCATTTACACCATGTAAATTGGATAAGTAGTTTAGAAGATATTACGAGTATAACATATTGCGTAGTCAATTGATTGACCGGCAGTACACGCCGTGCGCCGCCGCCGTATACAACGAAGTTGTATGATATAAATATTTGAATGGTTATAAAACACGGAGCAAAATGTGAAAGGTCAATGGCGTCTCTGTAGTTCCGGGAATAAGACTACGGTATCCCCTGTCTGTGGTAAGAGGCAACTAAAAGGGAGCTTTCGGGGTTGCGGGCAGCTAGATGGAGAGCTCCAAACACCCAGTCAGCAACTTCGGGAAGTCGGACTTCGGGATGTCAGCATGTGTGGTCGCATGCTATCGTGAGAGCCAGGATGGACGGAGCTTGAACCGTCCAGCCAGGCGATCCCGGGAAGGACGGTGGCATACGTGTGGTCGCATATCGTGGTAAAGACCAGATGGAGTGGTGGGCCCAGCCGCTCACTTGGGAGGAGCCCGATGGGGCAATGCACTCAGAGGACTCCAGTTGCGTTCCTTTGAAGATCCCGGAGTCCTGATGCTATAAGAATCCCAGATAACCCTGCGTCGCTCTCACGGCGTACCTTTTGAAGGTTTCTCCCTCGAAAAAAAAGAAAAAAAGTCAATGAGAATGAAACAGCGGAAAGGTTAAATATGTTATTCAATCGTCATCGACCTTTTAATGTAACACAACTCGGCACATATGTCAGATTAGCAGTAGCTTAGGTCGTAGTTGACCACGCTAGCCAACTGCGCTTTGATAACCGTCACGCGTTTTGAGACCCTTTCTTAAAACTTTTAATTTCAGAGTAAGCATTAATATCTGTTGCCGACAAAACTAATTCAAATTAATATACGTGCCTGTGATTTGAAATTTGAACACACTGATTTAGGAGATTAACACACGGCACCGCGCACCACCGCGAATAGCGGTGCCCCGCGCGGTAAGCCGGTTTACGCACCTGTACGCGCGGATGGACCGATCATCAAAATAAACTTTTCGACATCGAAATGCATTTTTGCTTCAACGATGATCCGCGCGGTTAGGCGCCAGCCCGTGTGTGAGGCGCCGACCCCCCGCACTGTCGTTCGCGCGGAGACACGGTGGTGATGAGAACACCACTGGACCGCGCGGCCAGTCGGTGTACGTTTGTGAGGCATCAACGGATTTATTAGACCCCAATACAACATGAGATCCGCTTCACCGCCTACCGTGGCAGTGAGCGGTACCGTATGTTAATCACCTTAGGAAGTAGGTCAAAGGTTCAATCTGAAGTAAATTACAGATGCGTTGCTACTCCCGAGGACTATGATGATTGCCTCATATAAAAGTGAGCCGGCAGGCACAGGCACACCCTTCAAATGAAACACAATAACTGCTTCACGGTAGAAATAGGTGCGGCGGTGATGCCTCCCTGGTTGAACCATTGCTCTACCGCCTTGCAAACTTTATGTGGCAGACTAAATTCCACGCGAGCGAAGCCGCGGGCAAAAGCTAGTATGACATAAAAACGACAAAGGATACCTACTAGTGATAAAGTCTGAGGAAAAAAGAATATAATATTTATGAGACAGAAGACAGAGAAGGAACTCACTTAACAGCCAAATCACTTATTTTTTTGGAGACGTTTGGTGTGAGTAACTTCTTTTCCATCGTGGGCTTTACTAGCGCTTGGAGCTATGTGCAACGACGACGCTGGTACCAGCGCACTAGGGATCAAGCTTCGCCAAGCTTTCCACCTGGTTGTGCGAGCCATCCAGTGCTAACACATTGATGACTCCATCTCGTTCCAGCACTTAGTGACGCCAAACAACTGTCTAGCCCGCATGAAAACACTGTGGCGGCTCTTCGCCAGTAACTCACTTTCAATGAACTTTTTCAAGGTGGTAGAACCAGTGTAGTTCGACCGTCATAATTGGCCTGAAATTATACCTATCTTTCTCTGTTTTGCAGAATTAGGTTATTTTCCATTAACCATTATGTTTTCATCTAGACATCCTTTATTTGTATACCTATATAACTTGGATATACGACACATTATAATCAATTACACATAAGATAATAATTATATCAAGACTCTTTAAAAGCACAAGCATGTCCACCGCAACTAGATTATTTCAAGAACGGAGTAGCTATTATTGCCTTGTTAAACATGATGTTTAGAGAGATATTAATATACTATACAAACAAAAAAGACGAACCAGCTGAGTTTCTTGCCGGATATTCTCGGTTGAAGTCGTGTTACAATCCTGTGTTAGTGTAAGAAAAAATATTGTAACCACTAATTTGTATGTGCCCATGAAAATAAAAAAGGTTTTATTTTAATTCAAGACTCCGTTAGGAGTTCTCACATTGCGTTTTGAAGCGACAAAATGCGTCCGAAACTCAGTCCTACATATGCCATTGGAAGAGCCTTGATGCATCGAGTCGATAGGAGTACAGAAATATACCTTAAGGTACAGTACAAATATGTATAATTAAGTCCACTTTTGTGTGAATAAATTTCCGCCTGAGAGGAATTTATTTTAAGCAAACACATGTTTGCAGCTAAAACAGGAATGAAAGCGTACGTGCACTGGAACATATTAATTTAATAAATATTTAGAAGCAAAATACTCTTAATTATTTTCAGATTGAAGTAATAATTCCGCTACATTAAAGAATTAAAAATTATGTAAAAAAAATAAGAAGAAGAAATAGTTATTTAATTTTATTGCTTCTAATCTTCCGGCCGTGGCCGTACTGTGCTTCCGGCCGTGTGGTGCCGGCCTTTTAGAATAGCACCACTCCCTCTCTTCCCGTGGATGTCGTACGAGGCGACTAAGGGACATAAATCCAAGAGATGGGCAGCAGCATCTCCTTGTGTAACTTATACCTACTGCGGTCACCAACACGCTTGCCAGGCGCGGTGACTATCGGCAAAACCCCCCAATGGAAGGTGCAGAAGAACCCCGGCCCCCAGTCCCCGGCAGCCCCGCTATTCCAGGCTACGGTAGCGGCCTAGGTAACGGCGGGGCAGGGGGTGCTAAGAATCTCCGGCAGAGATCCGGCTACCGCAACCGACGACTTCTGCACCTGGCAACATACAACACCAGGACACTGAGGACCGACGAGAAGATACAGGAGCTGGAAGAAGAGATAGACAAGTTGAACTGGAGTGTTTTGGGATTGTCTGAAGTCCGAAGACAGGATGAGGACACGATAATCCTCAAATCGGGCAACTTGTTCTATCACCGGGAGGGCGACTACCTGTCTCAGGGTGGTGTCGGGTTCCTCGTCCACAAATCCCTCGTCAACAACGTGGTAACAGTCGACAGTGTGTCGTCAAGGGTAGCGTACCTTATACTCAGAATATCTAAACGGTATTCGCTGAAGGTCATACAGGTATATGCGCCGACTTCGACACACCCAGACGATGAGGTCGAGGTTATGTATGAGGACGTAAGTAGAGCCATACATACCTCAAAGACCCACTTTACCGTTGTTATGGGGGATTTTAACGCAAGACTAGGCACGCGGAACGATGGCGAGTGGAAGGTGGGGCCCTTTGGAATTGGACAACGGAACCACCGAGGCCACTTGCTTGCCAACTTCTTGGAGAGGGAAGGCCTCTTTATGATGAACTCTTTCTTCAGGAAGAAGGCACAGCGAAAGTGGACTTGGATAAGTCCTGATGGTTCATCTAAAAACGAGATAGACTTCATTTTGGCAGACAAACGGCACATATTTAATGATGTCTCTGTGATCAACAGGGTGAAAACCGGAAGTGATCACCGGATGGTAAGAGGCACATTAAATATCAACGTAAAGCTGGAACGGTCACGCCTAATGAAGTCTACGCTCCGACCAACACCCGTCCAAATCCAGGGCTCCGAAGAGTTTCAACTTCAGCTACGAAATCGTTTCGCGTGTCTCGATTCTTGCGTTTCTGTGGACGAAATTAACACCAAGATAGTAACAACTGTCCACGAGGTGGGGTCTAAGTACTTTAAGACCCACTCCAGTGGTAGGTCTCGGATTCTCTCAGAACATACTCTCGGTCTCATGAGGGAGAGGCGAGAACTATGTGTGCAGTCTCCAGCCTCAATGTCGAAATACAGACTGCTCAATAAACAGATCTCTCAGAGTAGGCGACGCGATTGGCGTGCTCATAACACCCATCGCGTAAAAGACGCTATTGAGCGAAACCAGAGCTCGAGAGTGTTCGCCAGGGATCTGTGCGTTGGGCAGAGCCTGCTGACGAGGTTGAAGACCGAATCGGGCACCATGGTTTCATCTAACTCCGATGTTCTGAGGGAAATTGAGAAATACTACGGACAGTTGTATGCTTTCGCACGAAATCCCGCCCGTAACAAGGCGGGCGACAAACGTGCCAAACTGACCCGACACTATACTGAGGACCTCCCGGACGTCAGCCTGTACGAAATTAGAGAGGCTCTCAAACAGCTGAAAAACAACAAGGCACCGGGCGATGACGGAATCACAACAGAGCTGCTAAAAGCTGGCGGTAAACCCGTACTAGTGGCGCTCCAAAAGTTGTTCGATTCCGTCATTACTAGCGGGACAACCCCGGAAGCGTGGAGCAGAAGCGTAGTGGTGCTGTTCTTCAAAAAGGGCGACAAAACTCTTTTGAAGAACTACAGGCCTATTGCGCTTCTGAGCCACGTGTATAAGCTGCTTTCGAGAGTCCTCTCTAACCGCATTGCACGCAGGCTAGACGACTTCCAGCCTCCCGAACAAGCCGGTTTCCGAAAAGGCTACAGCACCATAGACCACATTCACACGCTGCGGCAGATTATACAGAAGACCGAGGAGTATAATCTGCCGTTATGTGTTGCTTATGTGGACCATGAGAAAGCCTTCGATTCTATCGAGACCTGGGCGGTGCTGGAGTCACTTCAGCGATGCCAGATCGACTATAGGTACATCGAGGTGCTGAAATGTGTATACACTGCCGCCACCATGTCAGTCCGAGTACACGACAGAAGCGCAAATCCAATCCAACTGCAGCGGGGAGTCAGACAAGGCGATGTTATATCGCCGAAATTGTTCACCGCTGCGTTGGAAGATTTGTTCAAGCTGATGGAGTGGAAAGGTCTTGGCATTAACATCAATGGCGAACACATCACGCACCTTCGATTTGCCGATGATATAGTCATCTTGGCAGATTCGCTGACGGACCTCAACACAATGCTAGGCGACCTCAACAGTGCCTCACAACGGGTGGGTCTTAAGATGAACATGGACAAGACGAAAATCATGTCTAATGTCCATGTCACACCCGTACCGGTAGTTGTTGACGGCACTCCTCTCGAAGTTGTCGACGAGTACATTTACCTGGGACAAACGATCCGGATGGGTAAGTCCAACTTTGAGAGGGAGGTCACTCGAAGAATCCAACTCAGCTGGGCTGCGTTCGGGAAATTTCGTAGTATCTTCTCGTCCACAATTCCTCAGTGCCTGAAGTCGAAACTATTCGAGCAATGTGTGTTGCCAGTGATGACCTACGGCGCCGAAACGTGGTCCTTCACTGTAGGCCTCATTCGGAGACTCAGGGTCGCTCAGCGTGCTATGGAGAGGGTTATGCTCGGAATTTCGCTACGAGACATGATTCGCAACGATGAAATCCGTAGACGAACGAAGCTTACTGACATAGCTCTCAAAACTAGTAGGCTGAAGTGGCAATGGGCCGGCCACATCGCTCGCAGGACCGATAACCGATGGGGAAGGAAGGTCCTCGAGTGGCGACCACGTTTAGGCAAAAGGAGTACAGGTCGCCCCCCTACCAGATGGACCGATGACCTGAAGAAGACAGCGGGAAACCGTTGGATTCAGAGGGCACAGGACCGGTTGGAGTGGCACCATTTAGGGGAGGCCTATGTTCAGCAGTGGACATCAAAAGGCTGATGGATGGATGGATGGATGGACTGTGCTTCAAACTATTTTTCTGTGCTCTTTAAAATGCATTTATGATTAAAATATATTAATTGATCTACGTTCATGGTAATATATAGTATGCAAGAACATAGTATGGTGGATTAGCGATGGTGCACAGCGCCATTTCACCAAACCCTGTTATTTCTGTGTCCGAAAAATTGGAAGTGGAGAAATGGCCGTTATTCAAAAACCGAGGATATAATCTTTCTTCTTCCTAATTACACACGACGTCCTTGTTTTAATAAATACTGTAATTTAATCTTATTTCATTTCATTGAATTTATTTTATAAAATTGATTATGTTTTATTTATATGTTGATAAAGGCAATAGAAGCAAGCGTGTCTCTTCTTTGAAGGCACCACGACCACTCCCCAGTGTTAAACATTCTTGTTTTCGGGTAGCATCGCAACTGTGTCAGACATAAGATAAAACTTATCTTCCTGAAATGCATTACAAATATCATAATTATAGGTAACAGTGGTGAACTGTAGGCGTAAATATAATAGCTGCTTATCATTGATCGCCTCTTGTATGGGTTGTCGTGATACAAATGCCAATGTGTTCGTATCACAACAAACACCAAAGAGGACGACCCTGACTATATTTTGCACCGGCAATCGTCTTCTGTCTTCTTTTTTCGTCTTCGTTGAATACATCGACAGTAAACAAGACCACCATACTCGTTATTAAAACGAATAGGAGACATTGCCACCGTGACGGTTGTAACCAATTAAACTTAGGCGACAATCACGTGCTCTTCCACCAAATCTAGTTTGTACAATAGCTTCGCCATTAAAAGTAATAACTTTCTTCCTCATTAATTATGAATAACCTTTAATTAAATAATTTAATATTTTTAAAAATGTTTTACTTAAACCTTTTAAATGGAATTGTTCTTTTAGATTATTTGAGATAAAATCACATTAAATAAAATATAACTACCTGTGCAGATTTTACATCAAATTATATTTTTACTTGAAGAATTACACACAATTAGATTGTATATACATATAAGGGCTTCTCAAAAAAAAATGATGCATCGTGAAAAGAGTTTTGAGTAAAAGGAAATCGCGACCGAAACCGATTTTTTTCAAGCAATATCACTACATAGCATAAAACAAAGTCAGTTCCCGCTGTCTGTTCCTATGTATGCTTAGATCTTTAAAAGTACGCTACGGGTTTTAATGCAGTTTTTTTTAAAGTCAAGTGATTCAAGAGGAATGTTTATATGTGTAATACATGTATAATATAGTGGAGAAGCACTGATAATTTTAGATTTTTGACTTTTAGGCGGAACGAAGTTCGCCGGGTCAACTAATACATTATAAACAATAAATAAAAAATATAGGATAATTTGACCTGTAATTTCAACCTACTGTCTTAACCGATTATCATATGATATGAGTTTTTTTTCTATACTAAAACATAAAAACTTGTATTGAACAAGGTTTTAAGTTTTAGTATCGTTGAAATTAAAAATAACTACATACATATATCGTTGCGGAGACAGACGATTTCAAAGTCTTTTCTACCATAAACTTCTTTTCTATCCTGAAAAATGTGTTACAAGGGTATTGGTGAGAATGGAACTACACATGTTAAAATAAAATATGTTAATAGTATGACAAATTCTACTTAAGTAGGTATCTCCTAACAAAGTAGTTCTTTGTATTTTGGTTTCCTTATAAAAATGAATGAAATTGTCTATTCAAGTTATTACGAAAAAAACTTGATTGCTTTACTTAGTTCCTGTACACACGTAATACAAGACAAAATACATAATAGGAAGATTTATTTTTATTTCTTGGCGGCGTATCTTATTATTGATTTGTAAAATACATCAATTGAACATAATGGATTTAAATGAGTGTTACAATTTGAATTAAATTCAAACTAAGTACCTATATGTGTTACCTACACTTACCACTTCAAAATAGTTTCATTGTCACCTTTTAATTTTTCTATGTCCCGTAGCGAAACACGGGTATCACAGCTAGTATTGTGCATATATAAACTTAATTGGTTCAGTAGAACTGTATATACCTACAACTTGACTCCTCAATGTGGAACGAAGTGATGTAATGTTACGTAATATAATGCAACGTGACGTGACGTGACGTCATTTGGCGTGACGTAACATCATGTCACGTGGCATGATATGACATGTTCTGGTGGGATATGACGACACAGACTTGAACTGAAACGGATTGGACCGTATTGCATGGGGCTGAAAGGAGTGGAATCAAACAATGAAGTGACGTGATATAATACAATGTGACGAGTCGTGACGTGACGTGACATCACAAGGCGTGACTTGATATAAAGTTTGCAATGGTAACTGAATTTATTAGGACGGAATGACAAGGTACAACAGAGCGAGGAACGAAATAGGACGTAAAAATAAACTTACATGATGCCTGATGATTATAAACCAGTTTATAACATTTATATTGCTGTCTCTTGAAATCACAAATAAATGTGTGTGAATTTTTTTAAAGATTATTTTTATTTTTCTAAAATTATTTTTTTAATCCACCACTGACATTCGTACGCATCCCATTTTGCCAAGATGTTTGTCACTATTTTAATTGTTTACAATTGTACGAATCTACGAACATAAAATGGTAAAACAATTCTCAGCGTGTTATTAGCTGATGTTTTTTGACTTACTGTAGTGAATAATTATTTGCAAATGTCGAAAATGCCATTCAATACAATATGTACCTACTGGGCTTGGTTAAAACTTCATTGCTAATGTATTATTGTATATATTTTATGTATATTGCTCATTATATTTTATTTACTTATATTTTTATTAGATATTTTTTGCTTAGATATAATTTTTTTCTCCCTTCTGTCACAATAGCTCAAGTTTTTTTGGATGAGATTTGTGAATAAGAAGATAAACATAAATAGGTAATGTGTTCACAGAAAAGATTCATAATTGAGAAGGGAAACGGAAGGGAAAGGTCGAATAATTGCTTCCAGCTTCCATCTTCTGTCTTAACATAGTGTACCCGCTGAGTTAGGGTCAACGAGTATTTCCTTCACGACCAATGTAATAAATGAAAGTGAAAGAAAAACGCGTCATGCCAATGGTTTCTAAGAGAACTTGTGTGCGCAAGAGATTTCTTCATAGTTCTTTGGTTTTTCTTTTACTGTAAAAATATATACTGATTACATACACACATTTAACATATCATATCGCAGCGAAAATCTTATATATTGTAATCCTTTGTCTTAGCAGGTCTCCCTAAAATAGAAAGACCTTTTTTAGCTTCCAGGGAGCGGGACTTTCATAAGGTACCACGGTGTTTTGAGAGAAATTCTGTGTTATGAAGGATTTAACTGCACTAAAATCCCCTCTGTTGCCTTCCTCGGAGTTACGTAGAGAACTCCGAGATCTCAAACGTAATGCAACTGCAGTCATCAAACCGCGATGGCGCCTGTAGAGCACCGCCTACGAGTGCTATTACTCTTCTAGACCTTCGGGTGCTTACGACATTATGCGGCCACACACATCATCATAATTCTCGAAGTCGCTGGCTGAACGGTTGGAGTCTCTTGCCGTCTTGCCGTCAGCAAGTCGGTGGAATGTCGTGCATGTCGGCTGACTTACATATTATTATGATAATCTCAAATGTAAGTCAGCCGCCATGCACAACAAGAAGATCATCTTGGTCTTGAAAATTAGCAACGCTTTACTTGGCTTCATAAAAATATTGATAAGACGATAAGTATATGGGAAAAATATAATTAACCAAAAGTTACAGATATACAAATAGAATAGGTGTTATATACAATTTTATACCCACATTGCTTACTTTCATGTTGTCTTGTATATTTGTTTCTTCGTCCATTGTACCTGATGACTATGCCGACGGCGACCAACACTTTCTTTGTCGTTATCCTAACGGCGAAAAAGGTGTAGGTCGCCGACAACTTATTCTTCTTACGTTGCGGCTCATCGGACCGGTGAGGGTCGGCAGCAATCACAATATTCTTTTCCCTAAATTTATAATATGAGAATACTTAATCGTAATTTTTTAAGATTTATTTTTAACGCCTTGTTACTAATGGATAAAATTAATATACGTAATTCATTTGTTCATGGTTTTCATATAATTGATATCTGCGAAGCTACAATAAGACATAAAATTTGCTATTATGAAATTAAAATGGAAAGCTTGTCACTTTCTTACGTATAGTATCTTGCAAAATGTAAAACAATTTTACGGGTCCGTGTTCGATTTGACAGGCTGTGGAGTACACACGATATTGTCCCTGTAGTTCCGGGATCAGAATAGGGCTACGGTATCCCCTGCCTGTCGTAAGAGGCGACTAAAAGGGGCTTCCGGGGTTTTGGGCGGCTAGAATGCGAGCTCGAACCGTCCAGCCAAGCGACTCCGGGAAAGACGGCGGCATGTGTGGTCACATGCCAACGTAAAGAGTAGAAGGTACGGTGAGCGTATTCGTTCACCGGGGAAGAGCTCGAATGGGGCATCGCGCTGGGAGGACTCCGGTGGTGTTCCGTTGGAGATCCCGGAGAGCTGAGAACGGCCACCGGGGGGTTTTAGTGAGCTAAAAATTTCACATAACCCACGTCACTCCCCCACGTAAACAAAAAAATGGGTACACACGATATAGTAGTGCACATTGTTTGTCGCATTGAACTGGATGAAGTTCAATGCTACAAACAATGTGAAGTTTCATTCGCTTAAAAACAATTGCATATTATAGTATTCATGGTAAACGGTGCTATTAAAAAAGTAACACCGCGCCGTATGACCGTACAATTGTAATATAATGCGTCACCGCTAACCGAATAATCGAGTACCTAAACACATAAAATACATATTACACAATTTCACTTCATACTTTACATGAAGTAAAGCGGCCTATTTTGATGTGTCAATGTCTATTCCCGTGGGTACTGTTGATATCATTTAGTGCCTATTCACATGTCCCAAAACCACGAATAATCCCGTTAAAGGTAAAAAGAGGTTTATTAACTAAGCTGCACTTAAAAAGCAATAGCGGGTATTTTGACAAAGATATCTGACCTTTTTGTTTTCATTAAATGTTCTATTTCGTTTATCATGTATGGGTTTGTGTTAAATTCAAGGTAAGTGTAATGTGTTTTAGTTGATTTTATGTGTGTTTTATGCATCATTTGAAAAAAATATTAGCATTGCGCAATCCTTCTCTACATCAACTATAACCGTGCGTAATTTTATACTCCTGCGGCACGTATTTTAAAAACGAATCAGTTTTTGCTTCACGTATTCACGCTTCACTTCATATAGATGTGGATGATACTCTCCATCGCAACCACAACTAAAAGTGACACTACGCATGAGAGACCACGTACTCTATAATAGTAGTACTTAGCCTATGGGCGTTACTGTTTGTAAACATTTTTTCGTTTCGTCGGTGATGTGGTTACGCGGAAGAAGTACAGGTCAACTCGTGGTTAGGGCTATAAACCTTACAGCTTTACCTTCAGTACACGTCTAGCCCGCGAGAATTATAACTTCTTTGTTTTTTCAAAGCTTTATTTAACTTACAGTGTTTGTGGGTAAGTATGTAAGGATGTATGTGAGTTTAGGTCAAATCTTGCAACCTGAATTTAACCCACTTCTCATCGTCCGATTGAGCTGAAATTTAGACTACATATATAATTCTGATGACAATGCAATTATATATAATCAATACTGTTATGAATCCAAATGGCCGACGCAATTAAATGGTGGACTACGTATTTTTGTGCAACCTACCCTATATGGGTATGAAATGAAACAGCTTTTCTTTTCAGTTCATTTAAATAAAAACTTGTTTAAACAGGCTTTTTTAAAATTATTTTATTTCCTTTACTTTATGAAGTTTCCCATGTCTTTATTATTAGGGAAATAAGATAGTCAACAAAATGTTTTTTATGTTATTATTACTCTTTATCAATGAGAAACAAGAACCTCGATGAACTAAACTCGACGTTATTAAAAAAAAATGTTTTTGAGAATAACTTATATTCACTATACACGCGTACCCAATTTAAAGTTTAAATATTGGCCACGTGTTATATGTATATTATCATCGGGCACCTTTTCATTTGTTTTTTTTTTTTTTACTACAAAACAGGTAATACTTGCTTGCATAGAATGCGCAGAAACACAGTTACGAGAATATCAACCACGAGATGACTACAGGGAGTTATTGAATCTCACTATCATTTTCTATCACTTTCTTAGGAGGGCTTCCCGAAAAAAGTGCTTCATTACGGAAACCTCCTGGACTACATCGAGTCCAATAGATGGCAAAATCCATGTTTTGTTTGTAAATTTAACTTTAAACACCAGTTTAAACTATCGGAACAGAAAGAGAAAGCTGTAAGGGAAATATGCAATTTGACAGTGATGATGTAAATTTAATGTTGGTGACAAGGCCGGATGTTCTGCACCAAAAAGTGAGTCACAGTTATTATAAGTTCATACAGCCTCTAAAAGTAAACAAGAACATGGCTACTGTTGTCCTAAAAAATACTGGATCAAATGTGATATTTGTCAGAGGAACTTGTTTCGTTGCATTTTTTGACTACGTACTTCCAGCAGAAAATAACAAAAGAATGGTACATGCACTCAAAGAAGGCATAGTAGGTTGCCCAAAAAGTATAGGTAAACATTGACATCAAACATATCAATGAAACAAATTTTGAAGACTAACTAGCAACTCTTTATGATTCTTCCAAACGCTGGGTATCTCAACAAAATTTTCAGGTAAGGTAGTGGAAACTAGAATTGAATGAAAAAAAAATCATTTCATGAGACTACGGAACAATATAGCCGAGCCCAGTTTAACTTTAATTTAAGGGATTACAACAAATTGATCACAACCTATGTATGTACCACAAAAGCAGTAGGTATCTACTTTTGGAGGTGAAGGAATACAGAAAAAAATGTTAGGGCACTTACGTGGAAAAATCTACCCTTTCGTCTTTTTTATGTATCTTTTTAATGTTTCAGTAAAATATCTTAATTTGTAGTAACAGTACTGAAATTATTTTAAAATATAAATTGTGAACTAATTTATACATTAATTTATATTATTATCCAACTAGTTGACACGGCGAACTTCGTTCCGCCTAAAAGACAAAAATCTAAAATTATCAATGTTCCTCCACTATATTATGCAAGTATTATATATAAAAACATTCCTTTTAAATCACTCTATCTATTAAAAACTGCATTAAAATCTGTAGCGTATTTTTAAAGATTTAAGCATACATAGGGATAGACAACGGGAAGTAACTTTGTTTTATACTATGTAGTGATATTAAAAGCGAGGTAGCAAACCGTAAAAGTCATTTAAAATTTATCAAAAAAAATGCATAAGCCCTCTTTTATTTTCTACTTATAGGGTGCCCTGTAAAAAGAAAATCATAGTGCTAAGGACCACCCTAATGTATATTGTAATCGCTTGACCACAAAACGCGACAAGATTAAAGTAAAAACAAAGTATAGAGAGCATGCTATTCTATTAATATTTACATTTGGAAACTATTATTTAAATTAAATTATCGACAAAATAAACAACATAAATAACCCACACATAAAGAAGATGTTTTCTTGTTCATAGAGCAACCGTTTTAAGTTTGTAATATCCACAGTAAAACTTCCCTACTCACGATTTTCGCATTCGCATTTTCAGTTTTCGGGCGTAAAAAATGGTTACCATCTTCTTGTATTGGCTGCTAAAAAAATATATATTTACAGATATAATCGGCACAAGTAAAAAGATTCGAAGCAATGTGTTCGAGCATCAGCATTCTTTGAGTAGGTACTGCTGGTCATTTGCGGTTTCTGTATTCGCAGCATATGAACATAACCCTCCAAAAAATTCTTAATTAGAGTCCACAGCGGTGGCACTTTGATACAATAACTGAATATTTTTCTGATTCCTCTTCCACGTTTCTTTTTTATCTTCTTCTTTCTTCTTCGTGTTGGCTCCATATAATCGGCAAAACGATTATCGTTTGCTGTTATAACACCAGCACAGCAAATGAAAACCATCACGCCAATAATTTGGATTAACTTTCCATATGTCTTCTTATTTCTCTCTAATTAGTAAATTATTGTAATATCGAACATTATTTCCAATTTATTTAAATGGCTTCAAATGTTATCTCTTCATATCAATTATCATGTTAAATGTGGATGCAAAATACAATAATGTAAAAATATAAAAATACCTACGTAAAATACAAATATACAAGATATGAAAATGTAAAATACAAAAGAGTTAACGATGATTGTTAAAGCAATAGCACAGTAGCTGCCATTAATGCGTCACTATACGTAGAAGTCGCTAAACCTTTATTTTACCCCATACAACATAATCGTACAATGAATAAGTTTTGTTTGTAAATTTAAGTTTAAACACCAGTTTAAACTATCGGGAAAGAAAGAGAAAGCTGTAAGGGAAATATGCAATTTGACAGTGATGATGTAAATTTAATGTTGGTGACAAGGCCGGATGTCCTGCACCAAAAAGTGAGTCACAGTTATTATAAGTTCATACAGCCTCTAAAAGTAAACAAGAACATGGCTACTGTTGTCCTAAAAAATACTGGATCAAATGTGATATTTGTCAGAGGAACTTGTTTCGTTGCATTTTTTGACTACGTACTTCCAGCAGAAAATAACAAAAGAATGGTACATGCACTCAAAGAAGGCATAGTAGGTTGCCCAAAAAGTATAGGTAAACATTGACATCAAACATATCAATGAAACAAATTTTGAAGACTAACTAGCAACTCTTTATGATTCTTCCAAACGCTGGGTATCTCAACAAAATTTTCAGGTAAGGTAGTGGAAACTAGAATTGAATGAAAAAAAAATCATTTCATGAGACTACGGAACAATATAGCCGAGCCCAGTTTAACTTTAATTTAAGGGATTACAACAAATTGATCACAACCTATGTATGTACCACAAAAGCAGTAGGTATCTACTTTTGGAGGTGAAGGAATACAGAAAAAAATGTTAGGGCACTTACGTGGAAAAATCTACCCTTTCGTCTTTTTTATGTATCTTTTTTAATGTTTCAGTAAAATATCTTAATTTGTAGTAACAGTACTGAAATTATTTTAAAATATAAATTGTGAACTAATTTATACATTAATTTATATTATTATCCAACTAGTTGACACGGCGAACTTCGTTCCGCCTAAAAGTCAAAAATCTAAAATTATCAATGTTCCTCCACTATATTATGCAAGTATTATATATAAAAACATTCCTTTTAAATCACTCTATCTATTAAAAACTGCATTAAAATCTGTAGCGTATTTTTGAAGATTTAAGCATACATAGGGTTAGACAACGGGAAGTAACTTTGTTTTATACTATGTAGTAATATTAAAAGCGAGGTAGCAAACCGTAAAAGTCATTTAAAATTTATCAAAAAAAATGCATAAGCCCTCTTTTATTTTCTACTTATAGGGTGCCCTGTAAAAAGAAAATCATAGTGCTAAGGACCACCCTAATGTATATTGTAATCGCTTGACCACAAAACGCGACAAGATTAAAGTAAAAACAAAGTATAGAGAGCATGCTATTCTATTAATATTTACATTTGGAAACTATTATTTAAATTAAATTATCGACAAAATAAACAACATAAATAACCCACACATAAAGAAGATGTTTTCTTGTTCATAGAGCAACCGTTTTAAGTTTGTAATATCCACAGTAAAACTTCCCTACTCACGATTTCCGCATTCGCATTTTCAGTTTTCGGGCGTAAAAAATGGTTACCATCTTCTTGTATTGGCTGCTAAAAAAATATATATTTACGGATATAATCGGCACAAGTAAAAAGATTCGAAGCAATGTGTTCGAGCATCAGCATTCTTTGAGTAGGTACTGCTGGTCATTTGCGGCTTCTGTATTCGCAGCATATGAACATAACCCTCCAAAAAATTCTTAACTAGAGTCCACAGCGGTGGCACTTTGATACAATAACTGAATATTTTTCTGATTCCTCTTCCACGTTTCTTTTTTCTCTTCTTCTTTCTTCTTCGTGTTGGCTCCATATAATCGGCAAAACGATTATCGTTTGCTGTTATAACACCAGCACAGCAAATGAAAACCGTCATGACAATAATTTGGATTAACTTTCCATATGTCTTCTTATTTCTCTCTAATTAGTAAATTATTGTAATATCGAACATTATTTTCAATTTATTTAAATGGCTTCAAATGTTATCTCTTCATATCAATTATCATGTAAAATGTGGATGCAAAATACAATAATGTAAAAATATAAAAATACCTACGTAAAATACAAATATACAAGATATGAAAATGTAAAATACAAAAGAGTTAACGATGATTGTTAAAGCAATAGCACAGTAGCCGCCATTAATGCGTCACTATACGTAGAAGTCGCTAAACATTTATTTTATCCCATACAACATAATCGTACAATGAATAAGTTTTGTTTGTAAATTTAACTTTAAACACCAGTTTAAACTATCGGGAAAGAAAGAGAAAGCTGTAAGGGAAATATGCAGTATAAGTATAGGTAAACATTGACATCAAACATATCAATGAAACAAATTTTGAATTAGAATAAGGTTTATTTTTGTTTACACCTTTTGTTGTGGTAGTGGGATCGGTGGCGCTTTGTCTGACTGCTAGTTAGTCTGCCTCTGCCGCCATCCGCGAGCCGATACGAACGGACCCATATTATTTTTTGCCTTTTTTTGTAAATGTTTCGTGCCAATAAATCAGTATTGTGCATAAATACGCGAGTTTATTTACGTGTACCATCACACCCTGGAGCCACACACTACATTCTCTGGTCTTCGAGCCGCATCAATGTTCCACACGCCTCCAGTAACGCGGAAAGCAAAAATGCTTCAGGAAAGGAGTGAATTTCACAAACAGAGAAAGACTGTAAGTAATATACATTTGCACGAAGCTGCAACTGCTGGAAATGAGAATGCCACGCGGCGAACGGAAAAAACCATAGCCCAGAAATTATTCTCTGACGCGCCGGGTAGTAGCATAAAGTCGGAACCGCTGCCTCACGTGGCAAAATCGAAGCCGGTGAAATCTATTACTTCTTGCAGATGTTCTCAAAAGTCTTCCCCATCTAAAGAGACAAAGAAAAAACAGTTGATACTAGAAGCAGCACAACAAAAGGCAGAAATACAAATCGGCCTCATTAATGCGAGCCTGGAGGCTCAATTGGCAGCGCTCAACGACGAGGAGGAAACAAACGGATACAGTTCACACAATGATGGAGATGAGCTTCCTCGAAGCGAAATAGAGGAATGGGTGAAACAACAGAGTAACCACAAAGAACAGCAAGCCCCCGAATTTGGAACCCAAACGGGCGAACTGTACCAGGCTATACCAGCAACCGACCGGCGATCGCCGCTGACGTCAGTCCCCGAACAGCGGACAGCAGTACCCGACCCTGGCCTGATGCCCAGCGCTGCGCCGCCACCGCACGATAGCACCGTGGCTGCGTTGAGTGATGCAGTTAACATGCTAGCTGGCGCTCTAAAAACCTATCCTCTACTAATGGGAACAACGTACCTCACGCCAGTCTGCTTAGTCGTATGAGCACTTCCAAAGATCTACCAGAATTTGCAGGTGACCCATTAGACTGGCTACAGTTTAAGCAAGCGTACGACGAATCCACAGCATTATGCAAGTTCACACCAAAAGAAAACCTATGGAGGCTGCGAAAATGTCTACGCGGAGCAGCTAAGGAGGCAGTCGCTGCATTATTTATTAGCGCCACATCGCCAGAAAAAGTGATGTTAACGTTAGAGCTACAATTCGGAAACCCTGACTGCATCATTTTAAAAATACTGCATGATATTAAAAAGCTTCAGCCCTTGAACACGGAATATCCCAAAGATATTGTATCATTTTCTGTTAAAGTACAAAATGTAGTAGAAGCAGTTCGAGCAGTGGGACGAGAGGAATACCTACAGGGAATAAATATTGTATCTTTAATTTTATCTAAGCTCCCTACAATACTTATTTCTAAGTGGTCGGACTACAGCTATGAATTAATAACTAAAAAACCCAGATTGGTGATCTTATCAGATTTCCTAACAGAAGAAGCTATTAAAATATCTGCCACCTCAAGCACTATCACAGCCAAACATGAGTACTTAAAAAGAGCAACTATACCTACACGTACACAGGCAGTATTAATTCAAGCCGAAGATAGTAACATTAATTGTTTATTTTGACGCACAGCGGTTCATAAACTCACAAATTGTAAGCAATTTAAGAAAGCGCTGCGTAAAGTACGATGGCAATTTGTGAAAAAGCATAGATTGTGCTACAAATGTTTAGTTGCGAAACACGATCGGAAAAATTGCACTGCTCCCATATGCGATAAGGAGGGCTGCAATTATGGACAGCAACCAGTGTCTACTCCTGAAACAATAACGTACATTACCGCGAGTGATCGGAAAGTGTTATTGAAAGTGGTACCTATTCGTGTGTACGGACCTAACGGTATAGTGAATGCGACTGTGCTTCTCAACGACGGATCGAGTGTGTCACTGATAAGCGCCGGCCTCGCTGAGCGCTTAGGGTTGCGAGGGCGCCGCGAGACTTTATATTCTGTGCGTGGAGCGTGGGACCATAACACGTTGGTATGTGATTCTATGGTTATGAATGTGAACATTAGTGGTAAAGACAATAACGATATACATAATATTCGAATGCGCTGTGTAAAAGAATTGAATTTGCCTACTCAAAATTTATCTTTTATCTTTTGTAAATTACAATAGTTATTCTTATCTGATGGATATTAAAGATCAATTGTGTAACTTCGATTTAAAGCCTGAGTTATTAATAGGACAAGATAACTTTGAATTGTTAATACCTTTAAAAATTAAGTTAGGTAAAGTCAATGAGCCGTATGCTACACTTACCCCCCTCGGTTGGTGCGTACATGGTAAAGTGCGCGTGCCACGGGCCGCCGTCCGTGCTGCTGCCGCTGTTGCTGCCTCCACCTTGGTCGCTGGTGATAAAGCCTCCGACCCGCCTGCTACTAATGGTGAGTCTACCTTGACCATACTGGAGAGTGAGGAGGTAAGTACAACTTCCCGGGAAGACAGCTTGCTGCAAGAAATCTACGAAGAAGTACGACGCTCGTTTGCTCTAGATGCTC
The DNA here is from genome assembly GCA_949699795.1 of Spicauda simplicius. Lineage (NCBI taxonomy): Eukaryota > Metazoa > Arthropoda > Insecta > Lepidoptera > Hesperiidae > Spicauda > Spicauda simplicius. The sequence continues at coordinate 17,734,446 of OX453065.1, forward strand.
TGGGCGTGTCTGGTCAGCCTCGTCAGAACGCTGACGATACACGCGCCATCACCCAGCTGGAACGATCTGCAGTACTCGTCGACGGGCGCTGGCATATTAGCTTACCTTGGAAGAGCTCAGGTCGTCAGATGCCGGACTCCTATCCTAATGCACTGAAAAGGTTAAAAGGTATTGAAAGGAAAATGCAAAAAGATTTAGGTTTTGCTACGAGGTACCACGAACGGGTAAATCATCTGCTAGAAAATGATTATGCTCGTGAACTTATGGACGTCATCACCACACCCAAAACGTGGTACTTGCCGCACTTTGGTGTTGACAACCCTAATAAACGTAAACTCCGGTTGGTCTTCGACGCCGCAGGCAAAGTTAATGGTTCTTGTCTTAACGATTATTTACTTACAGGACCTGTCCTGCTGTCATCACTGCTTGGTATTATGCTGCGCTTTAGAGAAAATAAAGTGGCAGTAACGGGTGACATAAAGGACATGTTTCTAAGGGTCAAAGTTCACGCCGAAGATCAACACGCTTTAAGATTTCTGTGGAGGCGCAGCCCTACAGAAAATATACAAACGTATGTAATAACTTCTTTAATTTTCGGAGCTACCTGCTCCCCATTTGTCGCACAGTTTATTAAAAACAAAAATGCGCAACGATATGAGTCATCATTGCCGGCTGCAGTCAATGCTATCCGTAGCTCCCATTACATGGATGACTACATAGATAGTTTACCGGATGAAGCTTCCGCCATCGAGATGGTTAAAAATATTACAAACATACACAGGGCTGGTGGGTTTGAAATTCGGAATTGGACGAGTAACAGCGTTGCAGTTTTGGAAAGCATACCAAAAAAGTCCTTAGGTACTGCTGCCGTAAGGTACAAATTAGGCCAACATTACGAAGGCGAACGGACACTTGGATTAATTTGGTTTCCCGCCGATGATAAGCTTGGTTTTGACGTGTCTCTGAAACGCATCCCTCAGGACATTATTCAGGGTAAAGAAAGACCGACAAAACGACTGATGCTTAGGGTCATAATGTCTATTTTTGATGTTATTGGATTTTTAGCTCCCTTCACCATCCAGGGCAAGATAATGCTGCAAGATACATGGCGGTTAAATATTGGTTGGGACGATTATATTCCTGAAGATATCTACGACAGATGGTTAAAATGGATTGACCTATTTAATGTAATAAATAATATTCGTATTCCTTGGTATCACGCGATGACTGCGTGCGCTTGCGAGATGGGATGCGTGAGCGAGAGATACACCGGTTGAGAATGCAGCCGCCCCTCCGTCTTCCCCGTCCCGTGCGCCGCCACCGCTCCTGTCTGCTATTACCGACTACGAAACCGTAGCGGTAACTAGCAGTGCTACGAGAATAGATAACAACTCCCCTCCACTCGTACCAGACATACCTATGAGAACATCATCTGGATCTGCTACGTGCAGCTACGAAACCGTATCAGACGATAGCAGTGCTACAACTACTATTATGAGCAATCCAATTTATAATAATTTGCAATTGCATATCTTTAGCGACGCATCAACAAAAGCGTTGTGTTCGGCAGCATACTGGCGCTGGGAAGCCAATGATAACATCTACGTTTCTTTTATAGCTAGCAAGAGCCGAGTTGTACCTGTTAAACCCATAACAGTACCTAGATTGGAGCTTCAAGCGGCATTATTTAGTGCAAGGCTCGCTAACACCCTTTGCAAAGAACATAAATTAACTCCAGTGCGTCGGTACTTTTGGTGCGATTCAACTACGGTTCTTCATTGGATTCGCAACAACACGCGAAACTACAAGGCGTACGAAGCAAACCGTCTTGGAGAAATCGACGAACTGACGCTTATAAATGAGTGGAGGTATGTTCCAACAAAACTTAATATAGCCGACTTGGCCACAAGGGAAACTTTTCACCCCAGTGTGTACGCGGAGTGGCTTAGTGGTCCAAAATTTTTGTATTCTGATTCTGAGGCGTGGCCACGGGATGTCATACAACCAGACGCGGATTCAGAGGTTGAAACGGTAGCCGTCGTGCATAATGTATCTACCAACTTACCAGTACCAGATCCACTAAGATTTTCTTCTTGGCTGCGAATTGTGAGAACTACAGCTAATGTTTTAAAATTTATTAAGAGATTGAAAGGCAGTCCATCGAGAGAAGTAACCGTGCAGGTGATGGAGCACGCCGAGCTGCTACTTCTGAGACACGCACAGTGGGAATCGTTTGGCGAAGATATAGCTGCAATAAAAAAAGTCAAACCGCTGGCTAAGAACAGCAAGTTGCTTACCCTTTCGCCGATTCTGGATGAGCACGGCTTGCTTCGTGTGGGCGGTCGCATCGATGCTGTTGCTGGCGTCACGGCGGATGTGAAGAAGGTCTCTTCACATACTTGATGGTCGCCACCCAATAGCGAGGCTGATCGTCCGACATTACCACATAAAGGCAGCACATGGTAACCAAGAAACTGTCGTAAATCAGCTGAGGGAAAAATATTGGATATTGAAACTTAGACCTACCGTGAAGACCGTTACCTCGCAGTGTATGATGTGCCGGATTAAAAGAAGTAAGCCACAAGTTCCTCGCATGGGCGACTTACCTCAAGCTCGCTTGGCGCATCATCAGCGTCCGTTTTCCTACTGCGGTTTGGATTTATTCGGACCAATGGAGGTGACTGTGGGAAGACGCAGGGAAAAGAGGTATGGCGTATTGTTTACATGCTTAACGGTGAGAGCAGTACACATCGAAATCGTTCACTCCCTCACATCTGAGTCGCTAATTATGGCGTTGCGTCGAATGGCTGCTAGACGCGGCTGGCCGCGTCACCTATATTCGGACAACGGCACTAACCGACGAGGCGCTGAAAAGGAGCTACAGCAGTCTATGCGAGATCTAGATATTGACGCCTTGAAAAATGTAGGTGTCAACAATGGAATGGACTGGACTTTTATCCCTCCTGCCAGTCCCCATTGGGGTGGGGCGTGGGAAAGGCTTATACGGAGTGTCAAAACTTCCCTTAGAGTAGTCTTGACTGAGCGTGCACCTAGGGACGAGGTATTAAGTACATTATTGGCTGAAGTGGAAAATTTAGTAAACAGCCGTCCATTAAGGGACGGCTGTTTACTAAATTTTACGTACGCACGTATCGGTCGAACCAGATGGTGTAGAATCTCTTACTCCTAACCATTTCCTTCTAGGTACAACATCTAATTTACCAGTAGTAGGAGCATTTGACTGTTCCGATATGTATCTTCGAAGGCATTGGCGGATCAGTCAACATTTGGCCGACATGTTTTGGCACAGGTGGGTAAAGGAAATTTTACCAGATCTTTTACCTAGAAGAAGATGGCAGGAGGAGAGTAAACCGCTGCAAGTTGGAGACATCGTCCTGGTAGTGGACCCAAACTCCCCCCGTAACTCGTGGCCGAAGGGACTTATCACTGGAGTGTTTCCAGGTAAGGATGGACGGGTAAGACTGGTGGAGGTAAAGGTCGGTTCCAGGACGTGGCGTCGGTCTGTGGCACGCGTCGCTCCTATATTCCTTAGTGATGAGTGCTGTGACAGCACTAGGGTGGGGAAGTGTTAGCGACGCGCTCATTAGGATTTATATATCATTAGCATTATTATGATAATTAGAATAAGGTTTATTTTTGTTTACACCTTTTGTTGTGGTAGTGGGATCGGTGGCGCTTTGTCTGACTGCTAGTTAGTCTGCCGCCATCCGCGAGCCGATACGAACGGACCCATATTATTTTTTGCCCTTTTTTGTAAATGTTTCGTGCCAATAAATCAGTATCGTGCATAAATACGCGAGTTTATTTGCGTGTACCATCACACCCTGGAGCCACACACTACAGAATGAAAAAAATCATTTCATGAGACAACGGAACAATATAGCCGAGCCCAGTTTAACTTTAATTTAAGGGAATACAACAAATTGATCACAACCTATGTATGTACCACAAAAGCAGTAGGTATCTACTTTTGGAGGTGAAGGAATACAGAAAAAAATGTTAGGGCACTTACGTGGAAAAATCTACCCTTTCGTATTTTTTATGTATCTTTTTAATGTTTCAGTAAAATATCTTAATTTGTAGTAACAGTACTGAAATTATTTTAAAATATAAATTGTGAACTAATTTATACATTAATTTATATTATTATCCAACTAGTTGACACGGCGAACTTCGTTCCGCCTAAAAGTCAAAAATCTAAAATTATCAATGTTCCTCCAGTATATTATGCAAGTATTATATATAAAAACATTCCTTTTAAATCACTCTATCTATTAAAAACTGCATTAAAATCTGTAGCGTATTTTTGAAGATTTAAGCATACATAGGGTTAGACAACGGGAAGTAACTTTGTTTTATACTATGTAGTAATATTAAAAGCGAGGTAGCAAACCGTAAAAGTCATTTAAAATTTATCAAAAAAAATGCATAAGCCCTCTTTTATTTTCTACTTATAGGGTGCCCTGTAAAAAGAAAATCATAGTGCTAAGGACCACCCTAATGTATATTGTAATCGCTTGACCACAATACGCGACAAGATTAAAGTTAAAACAAAGTATAGAGAGCATGCTATTCTATTAATATTTACATTTGGAAACTATTATTTAAATTAAATTATCGACAAAATAAACAGCATAAATAACCCACACATAAAGAAGATGTTTTCTTGTTCATAGAGCAACCGTTTTAAGTTTGTAATATCCACAGTAAAACTTCCCTACTCACGATTTTCGCATTCGCATTTTCAGTTTTCGGGCGTAAAAAATGGTTACCATCTTCTTGTATTGGCTGCTAAAAAAATATATATTTACAGATATAATCGGCACAAGTAAAAAGATTCGAAGCAATGTGTTCGAGCATCAGCATTCTTTGAGTAGGTACTGCTGGTCATTTGCGGTTTCTGTATTCGCAGCATATGAACATAACCCTCCAAAAAATTCTTAATTAGAGTCCACAGCGGTGGCACTTTGATACAATAACTGAATATTTTTCTGATTCCTCTTCCACGTTTCTTTTTTATCTTCTTCTTTCTTCTTCGTGTTGGCTCCATATAATCGGCAAAACGATTATCGTTTGCTGTTATAACACCAGCACAGCAAATGAAAACCATCACGCCAATAATTTGGATTAACTTTCCATATGTCTTCTTATTTCTCTCTAATTAGTAAATTATTGTAATATCGAACATTATTTTCAATTTATTTAAATGGCTTCAAATGTTATCTCTTCATATCAATTATCATGTTAAATGTGGATGCAAAATACAATAATGTAAAAATATAAAAATACCTACGTAAAATACAAATATACAAGATATGAAAATGTAAAATACAAAAGAGTTAACGATGATTGTTAAAGCAATAGCACAGTAGCTGCCATTAATGCGTCACTATACGTAGAAGTCGCTAAACCTTTATTTTATCCCATACAACATAATCGTACAATGAATAAGTTTTGTTTGTAAATTTAAGTTTAAACGCCAGTTTAAACTATCGGGAGAGAAAGAGAAAGCTGTAAGGGAAATATGCAATTTGACAGTGATGATGTAAATTTAATGTTGGTGTCAAGGCCGGATGTCCTGCACCAAAAAGTGAGTCACAGTTATTATAAGTTCATACAGCCTCTAAAAGTAAACAAGAACATGGCTACTGTTGTCCTAAAAAATACTGGATCAAATGTGATATTTGTCAGAGGAACTTGTTTCGTTGCATTTTTTGACTACGTACTTCCAGCAGAAAATAACAAAAGAATGGTACATGCACTCAAAGAAGGCATAGTAGGTTGCCCAAAAAGTATAGGTAAACATTGACATCAAACATATCAATGAAACAAATTTTGAAGACTAACTAGCAACTCTTTATGATTCTTCCAAACGCTGGGTATCTCAACAAAATTTTCAGGTAAGGTAGTGGAAACTAGAATTGAATGAAAAAAAAATCATTTCATGAGACTACGGAACAATATAGCCGAGCCCAGTTTAACTTTAATTTAAGGGATTACAACAAATTGATCACAACCTATGTATGTACCACAAAAGCAGTAGGTATCTACTTTTGGAGGTGAAGGAATACAGAAAAAAATGTTAGGGCACTTACGTGGAAAAATCTACCCTTTCGTCTATTTTATGTATCTTTTTTAATGTTTCAGTAAAATATCTTAATTTGTAGTAACAGTACTGAAATTATTTTAAAATATAAATTGTGAACTAATTTATACATTAATTTATATTATTATCCAACTAGTTGACACGGCGAACTTCGTTCCGCCTAAAAGTCAAAAATCTAAAATTATCAATGTTCCTCCACTATATTATGCAAGTATTATATATAAAAACATTCCTTTTAAATCACTCTATCTATTAAAAACTGCATTAAAATCTGTAGCGTATTTTTGAAGATTTAAGCATACATAGGGTTAGACAACGGGAAGTAACTTTGTTTTATACTATGCAGTAATATTAAAAGCGAGGAAGCAAACCGTAAAAGTCATTTAAAATTTATCAAAAAAAATGCATAAGCCCTCTTTTATTTTCTACTTATAGGGTGCCCTGTAAAAAGAAAATCATAGTGCTAAGGACCACCCTAATGTATATTGTAATCGCTTGACCACAAAACGCGACAAGATTAAAGTAAAAACAAAGTATAGAGAGCATGCTATTCTATTAATATTTACATTTGGAAACTATTATTTAAATTAAATTATCGACAAAATAAACAATATAAATAACCCACACATAAAGAAGATGTTTTCTTGTTCATAGAGCAACCGTTTTAAGTTTGTAATATCCACAGTAAAACTTCCCTACTCACGATTTTCGCATTCGCATTTTCAGTTTTCGGGCGTAAAAAATGGTTACCATCTTCTTGTATTGGCTGCTAAAAAAATATATATTTACAGATATAATCGGCACAAGTAAAAAGATTCGAAGCAATGTGTTCGAGCATCAGCATTCTTTGAGTAGGTACTGCTGGTCATTTGCGGTTTCTGTATTCGCAGCATATGAACATAACCCTCCAAAAAATTCTTAATTAGAGTCCACAGCGGTGGCACTTTGATACAATAACTGAATATTTTTCTGATTCCTCTTCCACGTTTCTTTTTTATCTTCTTCTTTCTTCTTCGTGTTGGCTCCATATAATCGGCAAAACGATTATCGTTTGCTGTTATAACACCAGCACAGCAAATGAAAACCATCACGCCAATAATTTGGATTAACTTTCCATATGTCTTCTTATTTCTCTCTAATTAGTAAATTATTGTAATATCGAACATTATTTTCAATTTATTTAAATGGCTTCAAATGTTATCTCTTCATATCAATTATCATGTTAAATGTGGATGCAAAATACAATAATGTAAAAATATAAAAATACCTACGTAAAATACAAATATACAAGATATGAAAATGTAAAATACAAAAGAGTTAACGATGATTGTTAAAGCAATAGCACAGTAGCTGCCATTAATGCGTCACTATACGTAGAAGTCGCTAAACCTTTATTTTATCCCATACAACATAATCGTACAATGAATAAGTTTTGTTTGTAAATTTAAGTTTAAACGCCAGTTTAAACTATCGGGAGAGAAAGAGAAAGCTGTAAGGGAAATATGCAATTTGACAGTGATGATGTAAATTTAATGTTGGTGTCAAGGCCGGATGTCCTGCACCAAAAAGTGAGTCACAGTTATTATAAGTTCATACAGCCTCTAAAAGTAAACAAGAACATGGCTACTGTTGTCCTAAAAAATACTGGATCAAATGTGATATTTGTCAGAGGAACTTGTTTCGTTGCATTTTTTGACTACGTACTTCCAGCAGAAAATAACAAAAGAATGGTACATGCACTCAAAGAAGGCATAGTAGGTTGCCCAAAAAGTATAGGTAAACATTGACATCAAACATATCAATGAAACAAATTTTGAAGACTAACTAGCAACTCTTTATGATTCTTCCAAACGCTGGGTATCTCAACAAAATTTTCAGGTAAGGTAGTGGAAACTAGAATTGAATGAAAAAAAAATCATTTCATGAGACTACGGAACAATATAGCCGAGCCCAGTTTAACTTTAATTTAAGGGATTACAACAAATTGATCACAACCTATGTATGTACCACAAAAGCAGTAGGTATCTACTTTTGGAGGTGAAGGAATACAGAAAAAAATGTTAGGGCACTTACGTGGAAAAATCTACCCTTTCGTCTATTTTATGTATCTTTTTTAATGTTTCAGTAAAATATCTTAATTTGTAGTAACAGTACTGAAATTATTTTAAAATATAAATTGTGAACTAATTTATACATTAATTTATATTATTATCCAACTAGTTGACACGGCGAACTTCGTTCCGCCTAAAAGTCAAAAATCTAAAATTATCAATGTTCCTCCACTATATTATGCAAGTATTATATATAAAAACATTCCTTTTAAATCACTCTATCTATTAAAAACTGCATTAAAATCTGTAGCGTATTTTTGAAGATTTAAGCATACATAGGGTTAGACAACGGGAAGTAACTTTGTTTTATACTATGCAGTAATATTAAAAGCGAGGAAGCAAACCGTAAAAGTCATTTAAAATTTATCAAAAAAAATGCATAAGCCCTCTTTTATTTTCTACTTATAGGGTGCCCTGTAAAAAGAAAATCATAGTGCTAAGGACCACCCTAATGTATATTGTAATCGCTTGACCACAAAACGCGACAAGATTAAAGTAAAAACAAAGTATAGAGAGCATGCTATTCTATTAATATTTACATTTGGAAACTATTATTTAAATTAAATTATCGACAAAATAAACAATATAAATAACCCACACATAAAGAAGATGTTTTCTTGTTCATAGAGCAACCGTTTTAAGTTTGTAATATCCACAGTAAAACTTCCCTACTCACGATTTTCGCATTCGCATTTTCAGTTTTCGGGCGTAAAAAATGGTTACCATCTTCTTGTATTGGCTGCTAAAAAAATATATATTTACAGATATAATCGGCACAAGTAAAAAGATTCGAAGCAATGTGTTCGAGCATCAGCATTCTTTGAGTAGGTACTGCTGGTCATTTGCGGTTTCTGTATTCGCAGCATATGAACATAACCCTCCAAAAAATTCTTAATTAGAGTCCACAGCGGTGGCACTTTGATACAATAACTGAATATTTTTCTGATTCCTCTTCCACGTTTCTTTTTTATCTTCTTCTTTCTTCTTCGTGTTGGCTCCATATAATCGGCAAAACGATTATCGTTTGCTGTTATAACACCAGCACAGCAAATGAAAACCATCACGCCAATAATTTGGATTAACTTTCCATATGTCTTCTTATTTCTCTCTAATTAGTAAATTATTGTAATATCGAACATTATTTTCAATTTATTTAAATGGCTTCAAATGTTATCTCTTCATATCAATTATCATGTTAAATGTGGATGCAAAATACAATAATGTAAAAATATAAAAATACCTACGTAAAATACAAATATACAAGATATGAAAATGTAAAATACAAAAGAGTTAACGATGATTGTTAAAGCAATAGCACAGTAGCTGCCATTAATGCGTCACTATACGTAGAAGTCGCTAAACCTTTATTTTATCCCATACAACATAATCGTACAATGAATAAGTTTTGTTTGTAAATTTAAGTTTAAACACCAGTTTAAACTATCGGGAAAGAAAGAGAAAGCTGTAAGGGAAATATGCAATTTGACAGTGATGATGTAAATTTAATGTTGGTGACAAGGCCGGATGTCCTGCACCAAAAAGTGAGTCACAGTTATTATAAGTTCATACAGCCTCTAAAAGTAAACAAGAACATGGCTTACTGTTGTCCTAAAAAATACTGGATCAAATGTGATATTTGTCAGAGGAACTTGTTTCGTTGCATTTTTTGACTACGTACTTCCAGCAGAAAATAACAAAAGAATGGTACATACACTCAAAGAAGGCATAGTAGGTTGCCCAAAAAGTATAGGTAAACATTGACATCAAACATATCAATGAAACAAATTTTGAAGACTAACTAGCATCTCTTTATGATTCTTCCAAACGCTGGGTATCTCAACAAAATTTTCAGGTAAGGTAGTGGAAACTAGAATTGAATGAAAAAAAAATCATTTCATGAGACTACGGAACAATATAGCCGAGCCCAGTTTAACTTTAATTTAAGGGATTACAACAAATTGATCACAACCTATGTATGTACCACAAAAGCAGTAGGTATCTACTTTTGGAGGTGAAGGAATACAGAAAAAAATGTTAGGGCACTTACGTGGAAAAATCTACCCTTTCGTCTTTTTTATGTATCTTTTTTAATGTTTCAGTAAAATATCTTAATTTGTAGTAACAGTACTGAAATTATTTAAAAATATAAATTGTGAACTAATTTATACATTAATTTATATTATTATCCAACTAGTTGACACGGCGAACTTCGTTCCGCCTAAAAGTCAAAAATCTAAAATTATCAATGTTCCTCCACTATATTATGCAAGTATTATATATAAAAACATTCCTTTTAAATCACTCTATCTATTAAAAACTGCATTAAAATCTGTAGCGTATTTTTGAAGATTTAAGCATACATAGGGTTAGACAACGGGAAGTAACTTTGTTTTATACTATGCAGTAATATTAAAAGCGAGGTAACAAACCGTAAAAGTCATTTAAAATTTATCAAAAAAAATGCATAAGCCCTCTTTTATTTTCTACTTATAGGGTGCCCTGTAAAAAGAAAATCATAGTGCTAAGGACCATCCTAATGTATATTGTAATCGCTTGACCACAATACGCGACAAGATTAAAGTTAAAACAAAGTATAGAGAGCATGCTATTCTATTAATATTTACATTTGGAAACTATTATTTAAATTAAATTATCGACAAAATAAACAGCATAAATAACCCACACATAAAGAAGATGTTTTCTTGTTCATAGAGCAACCGTTTTAAGTTTGTAATATCCACAGTAAAACTTCCCTACTCACGATTTTCGCATTCGCATTTTCAGTTTTCGGGCGTAAAAAATGGTTACCATCTTCTTGTATTGGCTGCTAAAAAAATATATATTTACAGATATAATCGGCACAAGTAAAAAGATTCGAAGCAATGTGTTCGAGCATCAGCATTCTTTGAGTAGGTACTGCTGGTCATTTGCGGTTTCTGTATTCGCAGCATATGAACATAACCCTCCAAAAAATTCTTAATTAGAGTCCACAGCGGTGGCACTTTGATACAATAACTGAATATTTTTCTGATTCCTCTTCCACGTTTCTTTTTTATCTTCTTCTTTCTTCTTCGTGTTGGCTCCATATAATCGGCAAAACGATTATCGTTTGCTGTTATAACACCAGCACAGCAAATGAAAACCATCACGCCAATAATTTGGATTAACTTTCCATATGTCTTCTTATTTCTCTCTAATTAGTAAATTATTGTAATATCGAACATTATTTTCAATTTATTTAAATGGCTTCAAATGTTATCTCTTCATATCAATTATCATGTTAAATGTGGATGCAAAATACAATAATGTAAAAATATAAAAATACCTACGTAAAATACAAATATACAAGATATGAAAATGTAAAATACAAAAGAGTTAACGATGATTGTTAAAGCAATAGCACAGTAGCTGCCATTAATGCGTCACTATACGTAGAAGTCGCTAAACCTTTATTTTATCCCATACAACATAATCGTACAATGAATAAGTTTTGTTTGTAAATTTAAGTTTAAACGCCAGTTTAAACTATCGGGAGAGAAAGAGAAAGCTGTAAGGGAAATATGCAATTTGACAGTGATGATGTAAATTTAATGTTGGTGTCAAGGCCGGATGTCCTGCACCAAAAAGTGAGTCACAGTTATTATAAGTTCATACAGCCTCTAAAAGTAAACAAGAACATGGCTACTGTTGTCCTAAAAAATACTGGATCAAATGTGATATTTGTCAGAGGAACTTGTTTCGTTGCATTTTTTGACTACGTACTTCCAGCAGAAAATAACAAAAGAATGGTACATGCACTCAAAGAAGGCATAGTAGGTTGCCCAAAAAGTATAGGTAAACATTGACATCAAACATATCAATGAAACAAATTTTGAAGACTAACTAGCAACTCTTTATGATTCTTCCAAACGCTGGGTATCTCAACAAAATTTTCAGGTAAGGTAGTGGAAACTAGAATTGAATGAAAAAAAAATCATTTCATGAGACTACGGAACAATATAGCCGAGCCCAGTTTAACTTTAATTTAAGGGATTACAACAAATTGATCACAACCTATGTATGTACCACAAAAGCAGTAGGTATCTACTTTTGGAGGTGAAGGAATACAGAAAAAAATGTTAGGGCACTTACGTGGAAAAATCTACCCTTTCGTCTATTTTATGTATCTTTTTTAATGTTTCAGTAAAATATCTTAATTTGTAGTAACAGTACTGAAATTATTTTAAAATATAAATTGTGAACTAATTTATACATTAATTTATATTATTATCCAACTAGTTGACACGGCGAACTTCGTTCCGCCTAAAAGTCAAAAATCTAAAATTATCAATGTTCCTCCACTATATTATGCAAGTATTATATATAAAAACATTCCTTTTAAATCACTCTATCTATTAAAAACTGCATTAAAATCTGTAGCGTATTTTTGAAGATTTAAGCATACATAGGGTTAGACAACGGGAAGTAACTTTGTTTTATACTATGCAGTAATATTAAAAGCGAGGAAGCAAACCGTAAAAGTCATTTAAAATTTATCAAAAAAAATGCATAAGCCCTCTTTTATTTTCTACTTATAGGGTGCCCTGTAAAAAGAAAATCATAGTGCTAAGGACCACCCTAATGTATATTGTAATCGCTTGACCACAAAACGCGACAAGATTAAAGTAAAAACAAAGTATAGAGAGCATGCTATTCTATTAATATTTACATTTGGAAACTATTATTTAAATTAAATTATCGACAAAATAAACAATATAAATAACCCACACATAAAGAAGATGTTTTCTTGTTCATAGAGCAACCGTTTTAAGTTTGTAATATCCACAGTAAAACTTCCCTACTCACGATTTTCGCATTCGCATTTTCAGTTTTCGGGCGTAAAAAATGGTTACCATCTTCTTGTATTGGCTGCTAAAAAAATATATATTTACAGATATAATCGGCACAAGTAAAAAGATTCGAAGCAATGTGTTCGAGCATCAGCATTCTTTGAGTAGGTACTGCTGGTCATTTGCGGTTTCTGTATTCGCAGCATATGAACATAACCCTCCAAAAAATTCTTAATTAGAGTCCACAGCGGTGGCACTTTGATACAATAACTGAATATTTTTCTGATTCCTCTTCCACGTTTCTTTTTTATCTTCTTCTTTCTTCTTCGTGTTGGCTCCATATAATCGGCAAAACGATTATCGTTTGCTGTTATAACACCAGCACAGCAAATGAAAACCATCACGCCAATAATTTGGATTAACTTTCCATATGTCTTCTTATTTCTCTCTAATTAGTAAATTATTGTAATATCGAACATTATTTTCAATTTATTTAAATGGCTTCAAATGTTATCTCTTCATATCAATTATCATGTTAAATGTGGATGCAAAATACAATAATGTAAAAATATAAAAATACCTACGTAAAATACAAATATACAAGATATGAAAATGTAAAATACAAAAGAGTTAACGATGATTGTTAAAGCAATAGCACAGTAGCTGCCATTAATGCGTCACTATACGTAGAAGTCGCTAAACCTTTATTTTATCCCATACAACATAATCGTACAATGAATAAGTTTTGTTTGTAAATTTAAGTTTAAACGCCAGTTTAAACTATCGGGAGAGAAAGAGAAAGCTGTAAGGGAAATATGCAATTTGACAGTGATGATGTAAATTTAATGTTGGTGTCAAGGCCGGATGTCCTGCACCAAAAAGTGAGTCACAGTTATTATAAGTTCATACAGCCTCTAAAAGTAAACAAGAACATGGCTACTGTTGTCCTAAAAAATACTGGATCAAATGTGATATTTGTCAGAGGAACTTGTTTCGTTGCATTTTTTGACTACGTACTTCCAGCAGAAAATAACAAAAGAATGGTACATGCACTCAAAGAAGGCATAGTAGGTTGCCCAAAAAGTATAGGTAAACATTGACATCAAACATATCAATGAAACAAATTTTGAAGACTAACTAGCAACTCTTTATGATTCTTCCAAACGCTGGGTATCTCAACAAAATTTTCAGGTAAGGTAGTGGAAACTAGAATTGAATGAAAAAAAAATCATTTCATGAGACTACGGAACAATATAGCCGAGCCCAGTTTAACTTTAATTTAAGGGATTACAACAAATTGATCACAACCTATGTATGTACCACAAAAGCAGTAGGTATCTACTTTTGGAGGTGAAGGAATACAGAAAAAAATGTTAGGGCACTTACGTGGAAAAATCTACCCTTTCGTCTATTTTATGTATCTTTTTTAATGTTTCAGTAAAATATCTTAATTTGTAGTAACAGTACTGAAATTATTTTAAAATATAAATTGTGAACTAATTTATACATTAATTTATATTATTATCCAACTAGTTGACACGGCGAACTTCGTTCCGCCTAAAAGTCAAAAATCTAAAATTATCAATGTTCCTCCACTATATTATGCAAGTATTATATATAAAAACATTCCTTTTAAATCACTCTATCTATTAAAAACTGCATTAAAATCTGTAGCGTATTTTTGAAGATTTAAGCATACATAGGGTTAGACAACGGGAAGTAACTTTGTTTTATACTATGCAGTAATATTAAAAGCGAGGAAGCAAACCGTAAAAGTCATTTAAAATTTATCAAAAAAAATGCATAAGCCCTCTTTTATTTTCTACTTATAGGGTGCCCTGTAAAAAGAAAATCATAGTGCTAAGGACCACCCTAATGTATATTGTAATCGCTTGACCACAAAACGCGACAAGATTAAAGTAAAAACAAAGTATAGAGAGCATGCTATTCTATTAATATTTACATTTGGAAACTATTATTTAAATTAAATTATCGACAAAATAAACAATATAAATAACCCACACATAAAGAAGATGTTTTCTTGTTCATAGAGCAACCGTTTTAAGTTTGTAATATCCACAGTAAAA
This sequence comes from Spicauda simplicius, assembly GCA_949699795.1. Lineage (NCBI taxonomy): Eukaryota > Metazoa > Arthropoda > Insecta > Lepidoptera > Hesperiidae > Spicauda > Spicauda simplicius. The sequence continues at coordinate 17,749,600 of OX453065.1, forward strand.
CTTCCCTACTCACGATTTTCGCATTCGCATTTTCAGTTTTCGGGCGTAAAAAATGGTTACCATCTTCTTGTATTGGCTGCTAAAAAAATATATATTTACAGATATAATCGGCACAAGTAAAAAGATTCGAAGCAATGTGTTCGAGCATCAGCATTCTTTGAGTAGGTACTGCTGGTCATTTGCGGTTTCTGTATTCGCAGCATATGAACATAACCCTCCAAAAAATTCTTAATTAGAGTCCACAGCGGTGGCACTTTGATACAATAACTGAATATTTTTCTGATTCCTCTTCCACGTTTCTTTTTTATCTTCTTCTTTCTTCTTCGTGTTGGCTCCATATAATCGGCAAAACGATTATCGTTTGCTGTTATAACACCAGCACAGCAAATGAAAACCATCACGCCAATAATTTGGATTAACTTTCCATATGTCTTCTTATTTCTCTCTAATTAGTAAATTATTGTAATATCGAACATTATTTTCAATTTATTTAAATGGCTTCAAATGTTATCTCTTCATATCAATTATCATGTTAAATGTGGATGCAAAATACAATAATGTAAAAATATAAAAATACCTACGTAAAATACAAATATACAAGATATGAAAATGTAAAATACAAAAGAGTTAACGATGATTGTTAAAGCAATAGCACAGTAGCTGCCATTAATGCGTCACTATACGTAGAAGTCGCTAAACCTTTATTTTATCCCATACAACATAATCGTACAATGAATAAGTTTTGTTTGTAAATTTAAGTTTAAACACCAGTTTAAACTATCGGGAAAGAAAGAGAAAGCTGTAAGGGAAATATGCAATTTGACAGTGATGATGTAAATTTAATGTTGGTGACAAGGCCGGATGTCCTGCACCAAAAAGTGAGTCACAGTTATTATAAGTTCATACAGCCTCTAAAAGTAAACAAGAACATGGCTTACTGTTGTCCTAAAAAATACTGGATCAAATGTGATATTTGTCAGAGGAACTTGTTTCGTTGCATTTTTTGACTACGTACTTCCAGCAGAAAATAACAAAAGAATGGTACATACACTCAAAGAAGGCATAGTAGGTTGCCCAAAAAGTATAGGTAAACATTGACATCAAACATATCAATGAAACAAATTTTGAAGACTAACTAGCATCTCTTTATGATTCTTCCAAACGCTGGGTATCTCAACAAAATTTTCAGGTAAGGTAGTGGAAACTAGAATTGAATGAAAAAAAAATCATTTCATGAGACTACGGAACAATATAGCCGAGCCCAGTTTAACTTTAATTTAAGGGATTACAACAAATTGATCACAACCTATGTATGTACCACAAAAGCAGTAGGTATCTACTTTTGGAGGTGAAGGAATACAGAAAAAAATGTTAGGGCACTTACGTGGAAAAATCTACCCTTTCGTCTTTTTTATGTATCTTTTTTAATGTTTCAGTAAAATATCTTAATTTGTAGTAACAGTACTGAAATTATTTAAAAATATAAATTGTGAACTAATTTATACATTAATTTATATTATTATCCAACTAGTTGACACGGCGAACTTCGTTCCGCCTAAAAGTCAAAAATCTAAAATTATCAATGTTCCTCCACTATATTATGCAAGTATTATATATAAAAACATTCCTTTTAAATCACTCTATCTATTAAAAACTGCATTAAAATCTGTAGCGTATTTTTGAAGATTTAAGCATACATAGGGTTAGACAACGGGAAGTAACTTTGTTTTATACTATGCAGTAATATTAAAAGCGAGGTAACAAACCGTAAAAGTCATTTAAAATTTATCAAAAAAAATGCATAAGCCCTCTTTTATTTTCTACTTATAGGGTGCCCTGTAAAAAGAAAATCATAGTGCTAAGGACCACCCTAATGTATATTGTAATCGCTTGACCACAAAACGCGACAAGATTAAAGTAAAAACAAAGTATAGAGAGCATGCTATTCTATTAATATTTACATTTGGAAACTATTATTTAAATTAAATTATCGACAAAATAAACAACATAAATAACCCACACATAAAGAAGATGTTTTCTTGTTCATAGAGCAACCGTTTTAAGTTTGTAATATCCACAGTAAAACTTCCCTACTCACGATTTCCGCATTCGCATTTTCAGTTTTCGGGCGTAAAAAATGGTTACCATCTTCTTGTATTGGCTGCTAAAAAAATATATATTTACAGATATAATCGGCACAAGTAAAAAGATTCGAAGCAATGTGTTCGAGCATCAGCATTCTTTGAGTAGGTACTGCTGGTCATTTGCGGTTTCTGTATTCGCAGCATATGAACATAACCCTCCAAAAAATTCTTAATTAGAGTCCACAGCGGTGGCACTTTGATACAATAACTGAATATTTTTCTGATTCCTCTTCCACGTTTCTTTTTTATCTTCTTCTTTCTTCTTCGTGTTGGCTCCATATAATCGGCAAAACGATTATCGTTTGCTGTTATAACACCAGCACAGCAAATGAAAACCATCACGCCAATAATTTGGATTAACTTTCCATATGTCTTCTTATTTCTCTCTAATTAGTAAATTATTGTAATATCGAACATTATTTTCAATTTATTTAAATGGCTTCAAATGTTATCTCTTCATATCAATTATCATGTTAAATGTGGATGCAAAATACAATAATGTAAAAATATAAAAATACCTACGTAAAATACAAATATACAAGATATGAAAATGTAAAATACAAAAGAGTTAACGATGATTGTTAAAGCAATAGCACAGTAGCTGCCATTAATGCGTCACTATACGTAGAAGTCGCTAAACCTTTATTTTATCCCATACAACATAATCGTACAATGAATAAGTTTTGTTTGTAAATTTAAGTTTAAACACCAGTTTAAACTATCGGGAGAGAAAGAGAAAGCTGTAAGGGAAATATGCAATTTGACAGTGATGATGTAAATTTAATGTTGGTGTCAAGGCCGGATGTCCTGCACCAAAAAGTGAGTCACAGTTATTATGAGTTCATACAGCCTCTAAAAGTAAACAAGAACATGGCTACTGTTGTCCTAAAAAATACTGGATCAAATGTGATATTTGTCAGAGGAACTTGTTTCGTTGCATTTTTTGACTACGTACTTCCAGCAGAAAATAACAAAAGAATGGTACATGCACTCAAAGAAGGCATAGTAGGTTGCCCAAAAAGTATAGGTAAACATTGACATCAAACATATCAATGAAACAAATTTTGAAGACTAACTAGCAACTCTTTATGATTCTTCCAAACGCTGGGTATCTCAACAAAATTTTCAGGTAAGGTAGTGGAAACTAGAATTGAATGAAAAAAAAATCATTTCATGAGACTACGGAACAATATAGCCGAGCCCAGTTTAACTTTAATTTAAGGGATTACAACAAATTGATCACAACCTATGTATGTACCACAAAAGCAGTACGTATCTACTTTTGGAGGTGAAGGAATACAGAAAAAAATGTTAGGGCACTTACGTGGAAAAATCTACCCTTTCGTCTATTTTATGTATCTTTTTTAATGTTTCAGTAAAATATCTTAATTTGTAGTAACAGTACTGAAATTATTTTAAAATATAAATTGTGAACTAATTTATACATTAATTTATATTATTATCCAACTAGTTGACACGGCGAACTTCGTTCCGCCTAAAAGTCAAAAATCTAAAATTATCAATGTTCCTCCACTATATTATGCAAGTATTATATATAAAAACATTCCTTTTAAATCACTCTATCTATTAAAAACTGCATTAAAATCTGTAGCGTATTTTTGAAGATTTAAGCATACATAGGGTTAGACAACGGGAAGTAACTTTGTTTTATACTATGCAGTAATATTAAAAGCGAGGAAGCAAACCGTAAAAGTCATTTAAAATTTATCAAAAAAAATGCATAAGCCCTCTTTTATTTTCTACTTATAGGGTGCCCTGTAAAAAGAAAATCATAGTGCTAAGGACCACCCTAATGTATATTGTAATCGCTTGACCACAAAACGCGACAAGATTAAAGTAAAAACAAAGTATAGAGAGCATGCTATTCTATTAATATTTACATTTGGAAACTATTATTTAAATTAAATTATCGACAAAATAAACAACATAAATAACCCACACATAAAGAAGATGTTTTCTTGTTCATAGAGCAACCGTTTTAAGTTTGTAATATCCACAGTAAAACTTCCCTACTCACGATTTTCGCATTCGCATTTTCAGTTTTCGGGCGTAAAAAATGGTTACCATCTTCTTGTATTGGCTGCTAAAAAAATATATATTTACAGATATAATCGGCACAAGTAAAAAGATTCGAAGCAATGTGTTCGAGCATCAGCATTCTTTGAGTAGGTACTGCTGGTCATTTGCGGTTTCTGTATTCGCAGCATATGAACATAACCCTCCAAAAAATTCTTAATTAGAGTCCACAGCGGTGGCACTTTGATACAATAACTGAATATTTTTCTGATTCCTCTTCCACGTTTCTTTTTTATCTTCTTCTTTCTTCTTCGTGTTGGCTCCATATAATCGGCAAAACGATTATCGTTTGCTGTTATAACACCAGCACAGCAAATGAAAACCATCACGCCAATAATTTGGATTAACTTTCCATATGTCTTCTTATTTCTCTCTAATTAGTAAATTATTGTAATATCGAACATTATTTTCAATTTATTTAAATGGCTTCAAATGTTATCTCTTCATATCAATTATCATGTTAAATGTGGATGCAAAATACAATAATGTAAAAATATAAAAATACCTACGTAAAATACAAATATACAAGATATGAAAATGTAAAATACAAAAGAGTTAACGATGATTGTTAAAGCAATAGCACAGTAGCTGCCATTAATGCGTCACTATACGTAGAAGTCGCTAAACCTTTATTTTATCCCATACAACATAATCGTACAATGAATAAGTTTTGTTTGTAAATTTAAGTTTAAACACCAGTTTAAACTATCGGGAAAGAAAGAGAAAGCTGTAAGGGAAATATGCAATTTGACAGTGATGATGTAAATTTAATGTTGGTGACAAGGCCGGATGTCCTGCACCAAAAAGTGAGTCACAGTTATTATAAGTTCATACAGCCTCTAAAAGTAAACAAGAACATGGCTTACTGTTGTCCTAAAAAATACTGGATCAAATGTGATATTTGTCAGAGGAACTTGTTTCGTTGCATTTTTTGACTACGTACTTCCAGCAGAAAATAACAAAAGAATGGTACATACACTCAAAGAAGGCATAGTAGGTTGCCCAAAAAGTATAGGTAAACATTGACATCAAACATATCAATGAAACAAATTTTGAAGACTAACTAGCATCTCTTTATGATTCTTCCAAACGCTGGGTATCTCAACAAAATTTTCAGGTAAGGTAGTGGAAACTAGAATTGAATGAAAAAAAAATCATTTCATGAGACTACGGAACAATATAGCCGAGCCCAGTTTAACTTTAATTTAAGGGATTACAACAAATTGATCACAACCTATGTATGTACCACAAAAGCAGTAGGTATCTACTTTTGGAGGTGAAGGAATACAGAAAAAAATGTTAGGGCACTTACGTGGAAAAATCTACCCTTTCGTCTTTTTTATGTATCTTTTTTAATGTTTCAGTAAAATATCTTAATTTGTAGTAACAGTACTGAAATTATTTAAAAATATAAATTGTGAACTAATTTATACATTAATTTATATTATTATCCAACTAGTTGACACGGCGAACTTCGTTCCGCCTAAAAGTCAAAAATCTAAAATTATCAATGTTCCTCCACTATATTATGCAAGTATTATATATAAAAACATTCCTTTTAAATCACTCTATCTATTAAAAACTGCATTAAAATCTGTAGCGTATTTTTGAAGATTTAAGCATACATAGGGTTAGACAACGGGAAGTAACTTTGTTTTATACTATGCAGTAATATTAAAAGCGAGGAAGCAAACCGTAAAAGTCATTTAAAATTTATCAAAAAAAATGCATAAGCCCTCTTTTATTTTCTACTTATAGGGTGCCCTGTAAAAAGAAAATCATAGTGCTAAGGACCACCCTAATGTATATTGTAATCGCTTGACCACAAAACGCGACAAGATTAAAGTAAAAACAAAGTATAGAGAGCATGCTATTCTATTAATATTTACATTTGGAAACTATTATTTAAATTAAATTATCGACAAAATAAACAACATAAATAACCCACACATAAAGAAGATGTTTTCTTGTTCATAGAGCAACCGTTTTAAGTTTGTAATATCCACAGTAAAACTTCCCTACTCACGATTTTCGCATTCGCATTTTCAGTTTTCGGGCGTAAAAAATGGTTACCATCTTCTTGTATTGGCTGCTAAAAAAATATATATTTACAGATATAATCGGCACAAGTAAAAAGATTCGAAGCAATGTGTTCGAGCATCAGCATTCTTTGAGTAGGTACTGCTGGTCATTTGCGGTTTCTGTATTCGCAGCATATGAACATAACCCTCCAAAAAATTCTTAATTAGAGTCCACAGCGGTGGCACTTTGATACAATAACTGAATATTTTTCTGATTCCTCTTCCACGTTTCTTTTTTATCTTCTTCTTTCTTCTTCGTGTTGGCTCCATATAATCGGCAAAACGATTATCGTTTGCTGTTATAACACCAGCACAGCAAATGAAAACCATCACGCCAATAATTTGGATTAACTTTCCATATGTCTTCTTATTTCTCTCTAATTAGTAAATTATTGTAATATCGAACATTATTTTCAATTTATTTAAATGGCTTCAAATGTTATCTCTTCATATCAATTATCATGTTAAATGTGGATGCAAAATACAATAATGTAAAAATATAAAAATACCTACGTAAAATACAAATATACAAGATATGAAAATGTAAAATACAAAAGAGTTAACGATGATTGTTAAAGCAATAGCACAGTAGCTGCCATTAATGCGTCACTATACGTAGAAGTCGCTAAACCTTTATTTTATCCCATACAACATAATCGTACAATGAATAAGTTTTGTTTGTAAATTTAAGTTTAAACACCAGTTTAAACTATCGGGAAAGAAAGAGAAAGCTGTAAGGGAAATATGCAATTTGACAGTGATGATGTAAATTTAATGTTGGTGACAAGGCCGGATGTCCTGCACCAAAAAGTGAGTCACAGTTATTATAAGTTCATACAGCCTCTAAAAGTAAACAAGAACATGGCTTACTGTTGTCCTAAAAAATACTGGATCAAATGTGATATTTGTCAGAGGAACTTGTTTCGTTGCATTTTTTGACTACGTACTTCCAGCAGAAAATAACAAAAGAATGGTACATACACTCAAAGAAGGCATAGTAGGTTGCCCAAAAAGTATAGGTAAACATTGACATCAAACATATCAATGAAACAAATTTTGAAGACTAACTAGCATCTCTTTATGATTCTTCCAAACGCTGGGTATCTCAACAAAATTTTCAGGTAAGGTAGTGGAAACTAGAATTGAATGAAAAAAAAATCATTTCATGAGACTACGGAACAATATAGCCGAGCCCAGTTTAACTTTAATTTAAGGGATTACAACAAATTGATCACAACCTATGTATGTACCACAAAAGCAGTAGGTATCTACTTTTGGAGGTGAAGGAATACAGAAAAAAATGTTAGGGCACTTACGTGGAAAAATCTACCCTTTCGTCTTTTTTATGTATCTTTTTTAATGTTTCAGTAAAATATCTTAATTTGTAGTAACAGTACTGAAATTATTTAAAAATATAAATTGTGAACTAATTTATACATTAATTTATATTATTATCCAACTAGTTGACACGGCGAACTTCGTTCCGCCTAAAAGTCAAAAATCTAAAATTATCAATGTTCCTCCACTATATTATGCAAGTATTATATATAAAAACATTCCTTTTAAATCACTCTATCTATTAAAAACTGCATTAAAATCTGTAGCGTATTTTTGAAGATTTAAGCATACATAGGGTTAGACAACGGGAAGTAACTTTGTTTTATACTATGCAGTAATATTAAAAGCGAGGTAACAAACCGTAAAAGTCATTTAAAATTTATCAAAAAAAATGCATAAGCCCTCTTTTATTTTCTACTTATAGGGTGCCCTGTAAAAAGAAAATCATAGTGCTAAGGACCATCCTAATGTATATTGTAATCGCTTGACCACAAAACGCGACAAGATTAAAGTAAAAACAAAGTATAGAGAGCATGCTATTCTATTAATATTTACATTTGGAAACTATTATTTAAATTAAATTATCGACAAAATAAACAACATAAATAACCCACACATAAAGAAGATGTTTTCTTGTTCATAGAGCAACCGTTTTAAGTTTGTAATATCCACAGTAAAACTTCCCTACTCACGATTTCCGCATTCGCATTTTCAGTTTTCGGGCGTAAAAAATGGTTACCATCTTCTTGTATTGGCTGCTAAAAAAATATATATTTACAGATATAATCGGCACAAGTAAAAAGATTCGAAGCAATGTGTTCGAGCATCAGCATTCTTTGAGTAGGTACTGCTGGTCATTTGCGGTTTCTGTATTCGCAGCATATGAACATAACCCTCCAAAAAATTCTTAATTAGAGTCCACAGCGGTGGCACTTTGATACAATAACTGAATATTTTTCTGATTCCTCTTCCACGTTTCTTTTTTATCTTCTTCTTTCTTCTTCGTGTTGGCTCCATATAATCGGCAAAACGATTATCGTTTGCTGTTATAACACCAGCACAGCAAATGAAAACCATCACGCCAATAATTTGGATTAACTTTCCATATGTCTTCTTATTTCTCTCTAATTAGTAAATTATTGTAATATCGAACATTATTTTCAATTTATTTAAATGGCTTCAAATGTTATCTCTTCATATCAATTATCATGTTAAATGTGGATGCAAAATACAATAATGTAAAAATATAAAAATACCTACGTAAAATACAAATATACAAGATATGAAAATGTAAAATACAAAAGAGTTAACGATGATTGTTAAAGCAATAGCACAGTAGCTGCCATTAATGCGTCACTATACGTAGAAGTCGCTAAACCTTTATTTTATCCCATACAACATAATCGTACAATGAATAAGTTTTGTTTGTAAATTTAAGTTTAAACACCAGTTTAAACTATCGGGAGAGAAAGAGAAAGCTGTAAGGGAAATATGCAATTTGACAGTGATGATGTAAATTTAATGTTGGTGTCAAGGCCGGATGTCCTGCACCAAAAAGTGAGTCACAGTTATTATGAGTTCATACAGCCTCTAAAAGTAAACAAGAACATGGCTACTGTTGTCCTAAAAAATACTGGATCAAATGTGATATTTGTCAGAGGAACTTGTTTCGTTGCATTTTTTGACTACGTACTTCCAGCAGAAAATAACAAAAGAATGGTACATGCACTCAAAGAAGGCATAGTAGGTTGCCCAAAAAGTATAGGTAAACATTGACATCAAACATATCAATGAAACAAATTTTGAAGACTAACTAGCAACTCTTTATGATTCTTCCAAACGCTGGGTATCTCAACAAAATTTTCAGGTAAGGTAGTGGAAACTAGAATTGAATGAAAAAAATCATTTCATGAGACTACGGAACAATATAGCCGAGCCCAGTTTAACTTTAATTTAAGGGATTACAACAAATTGATCACAACCTATGTATGTACCACAAAAGCAGTAGGTATCTACTTTTGGAGGTGAAGGAATATAGAAAAAAATGTTAGGGCACTTACGTGGAAAAATCTACCCTTTCGTCTTTTTTATGTATCTTTTTTAATGTTTCAGTAAAATATCTTAATTTGTAGTAACAGTACTGAAATTATTTAAAAATATAAATTGTGAACTAATTTATACATTAATTTATATTATTATCCAACTAGTTGACATGGCGAACTTCGTTCCGCCTAAAAGTCAAAAATCTAAAATTATCAATGTTCCTCCACTATATTATGCAAGTATTATATATAAAAACATTCCTTTTAAATCACTCTATCTATTAAAAACTGCATTAAAATCTGTAGCGTATTTTTGAAGATTTAAGCATACATAGGGTTAGACAACGGGAAGTAACTTTGTTTTATACTATGCAGTAATATTAAAAGCGAGGAAGCAAACCGTAAAAGTCATTTAAAATTTATCAAAAAAAATGCATAAGCCCTCTTTTATTTTCTACTTATAGGGTGCCCTGTAAAAAGAAAATCATAGTGCTAAGGACCACCCTAATGTATATTGTAATCGCTTGACCACAAAACGCGACAAGATTAAAGTAAAAACAAAGTATAGAGAGCATGCTATTCTATTAATATTTACATTTGGAAACTATTATTTAAATTAAATTATCGACAAAATAAACAACATAAATAACCCACACATAAAGAAGATGTTTTCTTGTACATAGAGCAACCGTTTTAAGTTTGTAATATCCACAGTAAAACTTCCCTACTCACGATTTTCGCATTCGCATTTTCAGTTTTCGGGCGTAAAAAATGGTTACCATCTTCTTGTATTGGCTACTAAAAAAATATATATTTACAGATATAATCGGCACAAGTAAAAAGATTCGAAGCAATGTGTTCGAGCATCAGCATTCTTTGAGTAGGTACTGCTGGTCATTTGCGGTTTCTGTATTCGCAGCATATGAACATAACCCTCCAAAAAATTCTTAATTAGAGTCCACAGCGGTGGCACTTTGATACAATAACTGAATATTTTTCTGATTCCTCTTCCACGTTTCTTTTTTATCTTCTTCTTTCTTCTTCGTGTTGGCTCCATATAATCGGCAAAACGATTATCGTTTGCTGTTATAACACCAGCACAGCAAATGAAAACCATCACGCCAATAATTTGGATTAACTTTCCATATGTCTTCTTATTTCTCTCTAATTAGTAAATTATTGTAATATCGAACATTATTTTCAATTTATTTAAATGGCTTCAAATGTTATCTCTTCATATCAATTATCATGTTAAATGTGGATGCAAAATACAATAATGTAAAAATATAAAAAATACCTACGTAAAATACAAATATACAAGATATGAAAATGTAAAATACAAAAGAGTTAACGATGATTGTTAAAGTAATAGCACAGTAGCCGCCATTAATGCGTCACTATACGTAGAAGTCGCTAAACCTTTATTTTATCCCATACAACATAATCGTACAATGAATAAGTTTTGTTTGTAAATTTAAGTTTAAACACCAGTTTAAACTATCGGGAAAGAAAGAGAAAGCTGTAAGGGAAATATGCAATTTGACAGTGATGATGTAAATTAGGTCTCTCATTTAGGTCCTTTACTTTTCAACATTTTCATCAACGACATCGGTACTTGCTTTACTCACTCAAATTATTACTTATTTGCTGACGATCTCAAATTCTTCAGGACAGTCAATTCGCCAATGGAAGCTGTGTTGTTGCAAGAAGACTTAGACCGCTTGGTGGCGTGGTGTGAAAAAAATAGACTGCATTTAAACGTATCTAAGTGCTTTTCAATACGTTATAGTCGCACGAAATCTGATCTCCCCCCTAAATACACCATCAAAAATACCGCTTTGGTAGAGGTGAATGCTATCAAGGATCTTGGTGTACTACTCGACAATAAACTACGTTTTAATACCCATGTTGATAGTATCTGCTCAAAAGCATTCAGACTTCTCGGCTTTGTTCTGCGCAATAGCAAAGATTTTAAGTCCAGCAAAACAAAGGTTTTGCTGTTTAATACCCTAGTACGTAGCAGCTTAGAGTACTGCAGTGTGGTATGGAATCCTTTTTATGACATTTACACTAAAAGATTGGAAAGTGTTCAGAAACGCTTTCTGTATCACCTGGAGTACTCGTGCAAATTGGCTAAAAACAACGCGTCATATAAGGACAGATTATCATTATTTAATATGCAGCCGCTGGTGGATCGAAGACGCATGCTGGATATTGTGTTTCTTGCCAAACTTATAAATGGATCACTAGACGTAACAGAATTATTATCAAAGATAAACTTCTCTGCCCCTCCAAAATTACCTAGACTTTCAAGGTTTAACATTCTGTACGATACAGCATGTTACTCTGAATTAGGTTGTAACGCTCCTATTAATCGTTTCATAAAAGAATATAATTCGTTAACGAAAACCAAGCAATTAGATGTATTCTCTGACAATTTAAAATATCTTAAGAAAAAATTTTTATGAAATAATATTTAATTTAATTTAATTTAATGTATTTATTTGGACATTATCTTATTAATCAATCTTTTAATTTCACTCATCAATATTTTGTGAATAATTTCATTTCGATTTTGTTAATTATCACCATATTTAATTATTTAGCCTTAAAAGTTGCGATGTATTGCATGCAGTCGTCGCTTATAATTGTACTGCCACTTATGTAATTACTTTCATTATTAACATCTTTACCATGTAACAGTGTTCAGTATGTTAGTGACCTATATTAAATAAATAAATAAATAAATAAATAAATAAATAAATAAATTTAATGTTGGTGACAAGGCCTGATGATCTGCACCAAAAAGTGAGTCACAGTTATTATAAGTTCTTACAGCCTCTAAAAGTAAACAAGAACATGGCTACTGTTGTCCTAACAAAATTTTCAGGTAAGGTAGTGAAAACTAGAATTGAATGAAAAAAAAGTTCATTTCATGAGACTACGGGACAATATAGCCGAGCCCAGTTTAACTTTAATTTAAGGGAATACAACAAATTGATCACAACCTATGTATGTACCACAAAAGCAGTAGGTATCTACTTTTGGAGGTGAAGGAATACAGAAAAAAATGTTAGGGCACTTACGTGGAAAAATCTACCCTTTCGTATTTTTTATGTATCTTTTTAATGTTTCAGTAAAATATCTTAATTTGTAGTAACAGTACTGAAATTATTTTAAAATATAAATTGTGAACTAATTTATACATTAATTTATATTATTATCCAACTAGTTGACACGGCGAACTTCGTTCCGCCTAAAAGTCAAAAATCTAAAATTATCAATGTTCCTCCACTATATTATGCAAGTATTATATATAAAAACATTCCTTTTAAATCACTCTATCTATTAAAAACTGCATTAAAATCTGTAGCGTATTTTTGAAGATTTAAGCATACATAGGGTTAGACAACGGGAAGTAACTTTGTTTTATACTATGCAGTAATATTAAAAGCGAGGTAACAAACCGTAAAAGTCATTTAAAATTTGTAAAGATTGTTTAAAATCTGTAAAAAGAAAATCATAGTGCTAAGGACCACCCTAATGTATATTGTAATCGCTTGACCACAAAACGCGACAAGATTAAAGTAAAAACAAAGTATAGAGAGCATGCTATTCTATTAATATTTACATTTGGAAACTATTATTTAAATTAAATTATCGACAAAATAAACAACATAAATAACCCACACATAAAGAAGATGTTTTCTTGTTCATAGAGCAACCGTTTTAAGTTTGTAATATCCACAGTAAAACTTCCCTACTCACGATTTCCGCATTCGCATTTTCAGTTTTCGGGCGTAAAAAATGGTTACCATCTTCTTGTATTGGCTGCTAAAAAAATATATATTTACAGATATAATCGGCACAAGTAAAAAGATTCGAAGCAATGTGTTCGAGCATCAGCATTCTTTGAGTAGGTACTGCTGGTCATTTGCGGTTTCTGTATTCGCAGCATATGAACATAACCCTCCAAAAAATTCTTAATTAGAGTCCACAGCGGTGGCACTTTGATACAATAACTGAATATTTTTCTGATTCCTCTTCCACGTTTCTTTTTTATCTTCTTCTTTCTTCTTCGTGTTGGCTCCATATAATCGGCAAAACGATTATCGTTTGCTGTTATAACACCAGCACAGCAAATGAAAACCGTCATGACAATAATTTGGATTAACTTTCCATGTATCTTCTTATTTCTCTCTAATTAGTAAATTATTGTAATATCGAACATTATTTTCAATTTATTTAAATGGCTTCAAATGTTATCTCATGTAAAATGTGGGTGCAAAATACAATAATGTAAAAATATAAAAATACCTACGTAAAATACAAATATACAAGATATGAAAATGTAAAATACAAAAGAGATAACGATGATTGTTAAAGCAATAGCACAGTAGCCGCCATTAATGCGTCACTATACGTAGAAGTCGCTAAACCTTTATTTTATCCCATACAACATAATCGTACAGTGAATAACTTGTGTGACGTTACGAATGTTACAGCGTAACTATTTACGTAGTTCATTGAAAATCACGACGTCTGGGTGATACAATCCTGTGATAATTTCTTTAATTAATTTCAATAATTTATCTTACCATAAATTATTGAAATCGATTATTCTTGAAAGAATTTTTAACCGACTTCCCAAAGGAAAGAGGTTATCTATTCGTCACGTATATTTTTTTTTTTTTTTTATGTATGTTCGGGCGAAATGGCTAGAAATCGTCGACCTACCGACACGATTCATACGACATTGTATGCGGCTAGTTTCACAGGCAGTCCCATATTGAGGAAAATGAAAACCTTCCGGCGGTTTTCCCGGAAAATTGGAAAATGTCGGTTTCTTAAAATCTTGAATAACTTGAGTGTTTCTAAACCGATTTCCATTTTCTTTCTTTCATTTGATAGGAAATTTCGTCACGCAACTTTTTCTCTTGGACATGGGTATGCTGTTATGCTTAACTCTTTGAGTTATGGGGGGGAAACCACCACCACTCCTCAAGTTTTTTAGATAATTTTAGATAACTCGGCTTCTGCCGAATCGATTCTTATGAAACTTGGAATATGTATTATATATCTATATTTATATAGGTTGACGAAAAATTTGACCTTCAACTCTTCGATCCTGATGATGCAGGGTTACAGCTATCCTAAACTATAACATTAGCTATTTGGTGCTTACATATATGTAACAAGACTACGAAGCAGAGACATGTGATGAAAAATTTGACCTTCAACTCCTCAATCCTGATTATGCAAGGGTGCCTCAAGCCTAAGCCATAGGGGTTGACCATTTGGTGCTTATGGGTATGTAATAACAATACTAAGCAAAGGCACATTATAAAAAAATTGACCTTCAACTCCTCAACCCTGATGATGCAGGGTGCTGTAAGCCCAAGCCGTAGGTGATGGCCATTTGGTGCTTACGGATATATAATAAGATAGCAAGGCAAAGATGTACGATGACAAATTTGACCTTCAACTCCTCAACCCTGATGATGCAGGGGTACTGCAGGCTTAAACCATAAACGTTAGACATTTGTTGCTCACGGATTTGTAATAACATTGCTAAGCAAAGGTATACGACGAAAAATTGGATCTTCAACTCCTCAACCCTGATGATGCAGGGGTATTGAATGCCTAAGCCATAAAATTTAGCTATTTCATCCTTACGCATTCAAAATGATATTTAAATAATGTAAGGTAGAACATTAGAAAAATGGTTGTATACGGTGGAAAATTGGACCTTCAACTCCTCAATCCTTATGATGCTGGGGTGCTTCAAGCTTAAACTATAGGCGTTAGCTACATGATCGCTACGTATATCTGATAAGATTACTAAGCAAAGATAAAAGATAAAAAATTTGACCTTCAACTCCTCAACTCTGATGATGCAGGGGTACTTCAGGCTTAAACTATAGGCGTTGGCCATTTGATGCTTATGGGTATGTAATATATTTACAAAGTGAAGACGTATGATAAAAAAGTTGACCTTCAACTCCTCAACCCTGATGATGCAGGGTACTGTAAGCCCAAGCCATAGAAGTTGGGAATCTGTTGCTTACGTGCATGCGATGAGATTACATAGAAAAGATATGACATGAAAAATTTGACCTTCAACTCCTCAACCCTGATAATGCTGGGGTCCTTCAAGCTTAAACCATAGGTGTTGGCCATATGGTGCTTACGTATATGTAATGAGATTACTAAACAAGGATATAACATGATAATGTTGACCTTCAACTCTTCGGCCCTGATGATGCAGGGGTACTTCAGGCTTAAACCATAGGCGTTGGCCATTTGATACTTATGGACATGTAATATATTTACAAAGCAAAGACGTATGATAAGAAAATTGACTTTCAACTCCTCAACCCTGATGATGCAGGGTACTGCAAGTTTAAACCATAAGCATCGGCCATATGGTGCTTACGTATATGTAATGAGATTACTAAGCAAAGATATGACATGATAATTTTGACCTTCAACTCCTCAACCCTGATAATGCTGGGGTCCTTCAAGTTTAAACCGTAGGCATCGGCCATATTGTGCTTACGTATACATAATGTTGTTGTTCACAATACCAACAATGAGTTTCGGAGAGGATATAATTATGATCAAAAATTCCACTTTGAATACAATTACCTGGAAGATGCAAGAGTACTACCAACCTTTTTAAATTGGATGGGTTAGGTTAGGTTGGAACATAAAAGAAAACACAAAAACTAAGCGAGCAGGGCGCGGCAGCGCCCTGCGAGCGGTTGCGCTCAGTTCATACGCATTGTAACAGTAATGTAAGATATCGCTTAGGCTTTTGTTTGATTTGTCATATAAGGTTGAGTTTAAATTAACGTTTCCATTTATGCTTGCACTATGCAGTCTTAATGATACTATGTATTACACGGTCTCGTATAAGTGAATTTATCGTCACTAAAAAGCGTGAAAAAAAAATTTTAAACAAAAAAATACAACCGACTTCCATGCCACATAAAAGTAAAAAATAATTTAATTACATGTTGGTTTAGAGTAAACACAGTACTCAGTACATAGTCCCGAAGTCGGCGCTCACCATATTTCGCTGGATCAGGACGAAACTATATGTGTCATATCTCTTATGATATGTACCTAAATAATATAGAAGTTGCAAGCGAACACACAACCCTCCCGGTGATAATTCACGAAAAGACATATTAGAAAGAAAAACGAATGGAAACTATGCCGCCTCATGTAGCCTGTAGCCTAATTTTATCACACCAAAAGAAGTTGACGTGTTCTTATGGAAAATCGTATAAAAAATTAAGCATAACACTTCCTATGCTCAGGCTTTTAAGCACCATAGTAGGTATATTTATTTAGTTCAAGAAAAAATTAAGGCAAACAATCCCGATCAACAAGTAAATGGTTTGAATGGAATCAAACCATTTACTTGTTGATCTGGCGTAACCGTATAATTCTGTCTCTATTTGTAAATTAGTATATAAATAAAACAAATTGTGAAACTGTTGAATCTGTCTGCTTCCAACAATCACACAGTCTAAACGTGGTGATTTCCTGCACATCGTTGGCCCGCATAGAACGGTACCGTGGCCGTCCTTGGCACTGCACAGAAGATTCCGAGATCTGTAAACGAAAGCAAGCAGAAACTTCTGAACGCGTTGCCCCATCGGGCTCCACCCAGGTAAGCAGCTGGGTTCACCGCACCGCTTGGTTTTTACGACGATATGCGATCAAACATATCCTCATTCTTCCCTGGCTAGACGGTTCGAGCTCCTACTCTTGTGGCCCCTTAACCCCGGAACCGTCCTTTTAGTCACCTCTAACGACAGGTACAGGATACCGTTCTGATTCCAGAACTACAGGGATATAAACAACTCAATTCACATAAAAGGGAAGGGTACCAATTCTAACAATATGACTTTTTTTGCAGAATGAACCTTATTGGGGAGGTTGACGAATATATATCATCTTCCTTTTTCATGGCAGCGGCGCTGTGACTACCATTTTTCAAATACGAGTAACTTATTCAAGTGTTTTTCGCTTACTCTGCACCTTTGTGTAATGTGCACTAAAAATATTTAATATAAACGTTATAAAAATAATATTACCATATTATGTATAAATATATTACATAATGTTACCAAATACTTTACGTAAATGAAAGTGGCCTACTCCAATGATTGATGGTTTAGTATTCACATGTCCCAAAAAGTAAACATAACCATAACTAAACATAACGCCAGTGAAAATTTGCAATAAAAATATATAGGTAAATAAATTAATGTAAATAGGTAGTCTCTATCGCAACCATACATGAGAGGCCACGTACTCCACGGCAGCTAAGTGCCTCTTAGCCTAAAGCCACTGTTTGCTTACATTTTGTCACTACTGTATCGAGTAGTTGTGGTTGTGTAGAAACTTAGGGACTTGGTCTAAGCGATGGGCAGCAGCCGATTAATTGTTTAACACACAGAGTAAAGTACAATAATTATGAAAAATGGGGTGACCCATTACATCAAAAGAACTTTATCAGCGGTATAATCTATTTATATTCTTTCTTCACATTTTTTTCAGTCTTTTGTTGCCTTTGTTGACCATCACCGGCACCAACACCTTCTAAGTCGTGATATACTGACTTCTAAATAGAAGTTTTAATCTATGTAAAAGCTAGCCAGAATACCTAAACGAAATCGTGACAACAGGACTGTATTTTACCTATAAGTGGCTCTGGGCACGTAAGAATAATGACCATTATAAAACGTTATCGTTTGTTATTTAGGCTTGGGTAGTTCACGAAGTACCTAGTTCGGAAAAGTGCTCTTTTGACCTCTTTTCACTACACGAACTAATTCGCCGAACCGATAACTAGTTCCTTTTCTGACCAAGGAACATTTTCGTTTGATTGACGACCTTTTTTGTCATCGCACTGAAATCTGTATAAGTCTGACCTCCTTTTTTGCTCGTCACACTGGAAGTCCTCTGGACGCGATAGCAAACTATTATGCTCGACACTAGAGGGCCCCCACCGATCACGGGGCCTAGGGTACGTGCCCATTACGCCCAGTGGAGTAGTACTTTTAAAATCAATAAGGACCCATAGCGACCTAATCTTCTTTACATTTCGGCTTATATTTTATCTTTACAACATTTTTAAATATATTTGTATCTTTTTTGGTAGTTCTTAAGCGTTACTGTAATTACGGAAGAGTTAGGCCTGTTGTACATGGCACGTTTTTTCATCCGTACGGCGTCATTACCTTACCGTAAAAAAAACGTGCTAGCATGCACATGGCACGGCATCTCACAGTGATCCATACAACACTGACAACCGTGCCTACACACGGCGAATTAACCGTAGATTTTTACGCCGAATAAACATGTGTCTACAAGAGACCTTATAGGTCAACTCTCATGGTTATACTTTTTGTTTTTGGTTTTCTCTCATATTTTTTTACTTTCATAGCTATTGGGCGAATAATATTTATTGCATGATGCAATGCGACTATATCATTAGCGATCAAAATAATAAGAAGGGAGGATCATACATATAAGCATATTCAGAATTTTATAGATCTGCACCCACACAATGACGAGTCTCAAAATAAAGCAGATAAGTATTATCGGATCACTTCTTCTGACAAATCTGTCTTTACCTACAAAGATACATATTGCTTAATTTCTCTCTTTTCATGTTCTAAGGCTAAACGCTGCAGGCGAATGAGATTTTTTTGATTCCCGTTAAAACCTACACTTTTCGAATATCAGACGAGTATCGTGGCAAGAATCAGAGGTGTACGTAATATTATGTTATTTTAGCGCTTTTATATCGTATATGCTCGGCGATTATATGTTGCATGTCTGTATTATTTCACTTATTTTTTATTATCTTCCTTCTTCTGTCGATGAGAAGATGGAATATAGTGAGTTACATATGATCAGCCGGTTGACTTACATATACAATCTCATATGTAAGTCAACCGGCACGCACAAGAATAAAGTCACCTTGAAAATTTGCAACGCTTAAATTTGCTTCAGTTAGAACCCCAGTTCTATACAAATAGTGAGTTAAAGTAATATGGAAAAAAATAACTACCCAAGGGTAGTATACAGATATACAATAGATGATGTATATACATAATTTTATACCCACACCGCTTACTTTTCAGCTTAACGTTGACTTGTATAGTTCTTTCTTCGTCCATTGTACCTGATGACTATGTCGACGGCGACCAACACCTTCTTTGTCGTTATCCTAACGGCGAAAAAGGTGTAGGCCGCCGTGACAATTAATTCTTCTTACGATCCTGCTAATCGGAAACGATGGGAGCCGGCAGCGATTACAATCTTCTTTTCGCTAAATTTATTATAGGTATATGAATATATTATAGGAAGTGAAATGAAATAAAATGTCTTTATTTTGCATAGGCCTACAGGGGCCTCTCGGAGAAGGATCCGCCGCGGCCGCCAGTAACGGCGCCCTGTAGTTCCGGGATCAGAATAGGGCTACGGCATCCCCTGCCTGTCGTAAGAGGCGACTAATTGGGGCTTCCGGGGTTGCGGACGGCTAGAGTGGGAGCTCGAACCGTTCGTTCAGGCGATCCCGGGAAGGACGGCGGTTTGTGTGGTCACATACCGCCATAAAGACTAGACGGGGCGTTGGGCCCAACCGCCCATCTAGGGGAAGCCCGGTGGAGCAACGCGCTGAGAGGATTCTGACTGCGGTCCGTTGGAGGTCCCGTAGTCCTCTTTATAGTAGCGCCGAGGACGGCCGCCGAGGGGGTTTCCTTTCATTTCATTAAAAAATAAAATCTGCGTCTCTCGTTAACCCCGGAGACCACGTTTGCTCAAAACCACCTAAACCGTTATCATTTCTTGTACAGGCAGCACCGCAGGAGACGTCCCGACGCTGGAAGACCACTGGAGGCAGGAGCATCATTCGACTGCACCACTCCAAGAAGGACCAGGGACGAGGACTCCCTTCGAGTGCACCACAGGACATCGGTTTGTGTAGGTACCCTCTATTTACCAACTTTGGGGAGGGAACGAGAGAGCACTATATTGTGCCTCCGCTCACTCGTCTCTTTCGTGGGAAAGGGTACGCGTGCCGGAGAGACCGCGCAGAGAAGATCGCCGTCGTCGCTGGCGCCTGGCTGGGCTTCACAGAAGCGTGATTAACCCGGTGGGGATGGCCGCGCGACGGCAAGAAGGTGAAGAGGGAACGCGCCGGTCCTCCGGCGCGGGCTACGTGCCCTCCGAAGGGGATGAGGGTAGGCGCGTAATGTTGCGAGACATTTTCGCGCCTCGTAACATCTTACCTCCCCCAATAGAGGGTCCTCTGCAGACCATGTTCATGGTCCACCGAGGGAGGGGTCCTCCCAGAAGGGGCAGAGCCGCAAGACGCGGCGGCCGCGGCCGCACGGACGCATCGTTGCAGGCCAGAGACCCCTCACCAACAGGGTCACCACCAGGGCCAGGCAGAGACATGCCGGCCCTTTTTGAAGAAGAGGAGGAGGAGGAGTCAGCGGAAGTAGTCGTTCCCGCTGACACACCGGTACCTGCGGCACCATCATCGCCGCCTCGGAGGGCGAGTAAAATCCCACGTCGGGTCTCGCTCTCCGATTCGCCACAGGAGAGACCAGCGAAGGTACCGGCTATAGAAGCCGACACACAGCGGACGTCTTCATCAGAGGAGTTTGAAGACAGCGTGGAGGAGCAGGGTGCAGGGATGGAGGCTGTTGCGTCTGTGTCTGCCATTAAGGTAATAGCGCATAGGTCCCCCCCGCGATCCCCCTCCCCATCCATTCCGCCCTCGAGGGCAATTTCCGTCGAGACCGGTCTCGACAGGTCATCCTACATGGGTTTTGCGTCGGAAGCGTCGCCCTCCGCCCGAGCCGAGGAGCACCCCACGTCCATTCCCGTACAAGCCCCACCCTCTCCTTCCGAACGGTATGAACCGGTATTAGTTCCCACGGACGGAGACAGGTCAAACCCGCCAGCAGCACCGACAGGTGAGTTTGTTAGGCCCGGCGTATCATATGCCGCGGCTTTGTCAGCGCAGGCGTCGCAAGGCGCCTCCCCTACCCCAACCCCCACTGCGGCTGCTGTTGCAGCGCCGCGCCCACCCGTCGTCGGTGGGCCCTCCCAAGGGCCACCTCGAGTCGACGACAGACCAAAGGGCTATCCCCCCATTATAGCGGAGCGGATACCCAATTGGGTGCAGCACTTTGAGGAGCTGCACTCCCGACTGGGCCATGCACCCAACGCGCGGCCCTATGGTAGGGGGATTCGATTCCTCCCTCAAACCGTGGAAGAGTTTAGGGTGGTCCAACGCTACCTGACCGCCCTATCGGAGATAGAACCGGACCTATCCTGGTTCTGTTTTTCCCCAAGGGAGACCCGCCCTGTCAAAGTGGCAGTGCGTGGGCTCCCGGGGGACACGAACCCGGAAAGGGTCATAAGGGCGTTCAGGGACTTGGGCTTCCCGGCTCGCTCCGCGAACCACATCCCACCAAAAATGGGGCGGCCCGGGTGCGTGTTTCAGGTGCAGCTGGAGCACATGGAAAAGGAGCAGCTCGCGAGCCTCTACAGGGTAAGCGAGTTACTTTATATGCCGGGGGTGGTTGTGGAGGCATGGACAATCCGAGGCGGCTTGGCGCAATGCCACAGGTGCCAAGGATTCGGACATTCCTCGCATAATTGCTTCCGGCGTTCCAGGTGTGTCCGGTGTGCCGAGGGACACGCATCACGGGACTGTCCCCTTCCAAGAGACGCTCCGGGTAAGTGCGCTAACTGCCAGGGGCCGCACAACGCGAATGATAGGCGATGTGCGTTCCTAAGGAGGGTGGCGCGCGCCCGGAACGTCCCTCTCAGACCACCCGCTCCCGTTCACCGACCAGCACGGAGGAACGCTCCTGTCCCTCAGGACCCCCCTGCCAGAGGACGAGCGCCCACCGCAGCTATAATGGGACACCGAGTGCGGCAAGTGGAGGAGCATGCGGAAACGGCTGGTGCATCTCTGATGGCTCCCGCCAATGCTCCCCCCCTGGAGCGGCGTCGCCGCACACGGAGGGGGAACAAACGGCGCAAGGCGTTTCGACGTCGTCAACAGTTGCGGGCCGACCAGCAGGTACCCCTTGCCGAGTCGACGCCGCACCACATAGAGCCACAGTCCACCACAGAGACGCAGGTAGCCGTGGAGGCGGCCCCCACACCTGCGGCTGTCCCGGGACCTACGCGGACCCAACAGTCCACGGTGGCCCCGGCACAGCGGCAGGTTCAAGCCGCTCCGAGACCCGTCCAAGCCCAACACCCGGCCCCGGCTGTCGTCGTGGAGGGCACATACCGCAGGAGGCAGCAGAGGCGGCAGAGGAGCGAGGTTTCCCAACCTACCCCCCAACCCGCCCAACAAATCCCATCTACCTCCCAACCCGTCCAACATCCCACACCTACCCCCATTCCTGTTACAATGACCGACGCGCGGCCCTTTCGGGCCCTCGGGCTGGACACGCCCGCAGATGTGTTCATCACAGCCGTCACGGCAATCTGCGAGGCGGTGGCCCGGTACCCGGAGCTTGTTACGGTCGTGCGTGGGATCATGTCCGACCTCCTCGGGATCCAGTGCGGCATCCCTGAGGGTGCTGTACTGGAACCCGGGAGGGATTAAACCCCATCTGGCCGCACTGCGGGGTCTCGTACGGGAGCAGGACATTCAAGTCGTGCTCTTGGGCGAGACCAAGCTGCGTCCAGACCTCGCCCTCAAGCTGCCTAATTTCCATGTGTATAGACGCGACGAGACTTCGCCCGCAGGGATGCCCTTTAGAGGTACCGCGGTGGCGGTTCGTCATGACGTCATACACGAGGAATTGTCACACCCGTCCTTCACTCATACGCGCTCCATAGGAGTCGCGCTGAGTATGGCGGGTAAGGACCTGCGTCTCTTCGCGGCGTACCGCCCACCAGGTCCCCTATTTGACCCGCAGGACATTGCCAACATCATGGACGGTGGCGCGCCGACCTTGGTGGCTGGTGACCTCAACGCAAAACATCTTGCGTGGGGTTCTAGAGTCATCAGCCCCGCGGGACGGCAGCTGTACGAAGACGCCGAGGTTAAAGGGTATGAGGTACAGGGGCCCGAGGCTCCCACCCATATCCCCTCGGACGAGTCCCACCGACCCGATGTCCTGGACATAGTACTCCACAAGGATCTACCGTGCCCGGTCCATGTGGAGGTGCTGTATGACCTAGACACACAGCACCTGCCCATCCTAGTCGTGCTTGGCTTGGGTGCGGCGTGTGTGGAGCCTCCCAGGTCGCGCAACAAGACGGACTGGGATACCTATAAAGACCATCTGTTTCAGATTAAATTCAGCGGCCCGCTCTCCTCACCGGAGGGAATCGAGGCCGCGGCCGAGGTACTTAAAACCTCTATTAAGGACGCCCTAGCGGCCTCGACCACCCAGATACCTGTGGAGGCGGGCCGATACAATACGGTTCTCCCAGTTCGTCTGAGCGAGATGCTCGCTAAAAAGCGTAAGTTGCGTGAGCTGTGGGCGCGCACCCGTTGCCCCCGGGTCAAGCGCGAACTAAATGCGTTGGCGGAGCGGCTGTCTGGGGAGATGGCGGAGCAGAGGGGGTCTGCCTGGGAGATGCGAATCGACCAGGCGGGCGAGTCGCAGACCTCACTTCACCATCTAAACAGACAGCTGACCAGAGCCAAGGTCCCCGTCGCCCCACTCCTCGATGGGGAGGGAAGACGGGTCCACGCAGCTAAGGACCGCGCGGAGATGTTTGCGGAGTGTATGGAAGAGCAGTTCTCTCCCCATCCGGCCGCACCGTCTGTCTCCGCGCATCACGAGCAGGTAGAGCGTAGAGTAAGGGAATTCCTAAGTGGTCCGACACCGACTCCTGAAGGGATCGAGTTTATCTCTCCCACCGAGGTAAGGAAGGCGGCTTTACGGCTGCCCAGTCGTAAGGCTCCAGGCCACGACGGGATCCCGAACACGGCGCTAAGCATGCTGCCCAGGGGGGCACTGGTCGCTATGACCAGAGTCTTCAATGGCATCCTGCGCACCGGCCACTTCCCGACCACCTGGAAGACAGGGAAGGTAATCGTCCTCCCGAAACCGGGGAAAGACCGCCGTCTCCCGGGTAACTACCGCCCCATAACGTTGTTGTCTAACACAGCAAAGCTGTTCGAGAGGCTGGCGCTGAAGCGACTGCGACCGCACCTTAATATAAGGGAGGAGCAGTTCGGCTTCCGCGCCGGTCACTCGACAACGCTACAGCTGACGCGGGTACTCCACCACCTGGCATCCGAGCTCAATTACGGGCGTCACACGGTCGGCGTCTTTCTCGACATAGAGAAGGCGTTCGACCGTGTGTGGCACGCTGGGCTCGTGTACAGGATGATGGAGACTTCCGCGCCGGTGATGCTGGTTAGATTGATAGCATCATTTTTATGGGAGCGGCAGTTCTATATTTCGGTAGAGGGCGAAGCCTCAAACCCTAGGCCCATCCGTGCCGGAGTGCCGCAGGGCAGCTGTCTCTCGCCGTGGCTCTACGCGTTCTACACCAACGACGTTCCCACTCTCCATGGTCACCTGGAAGACTGGGAACGGGACGTCATGCTCGCGTTGTACGCAGACGACAGTGCGTACTTCGCGTCATCCCGCCGAGCTGAGCTAGCTGCTAAGAAGATGCAGCGGCTACTCGACCTACTACCTATGTGGCTGGATAAGTGGCGCATAGCTGTCAATGTCGGTAAGACAGTTGCAATACTATTCAGTCGCAAGCGTATCATGCCAGCGCCGCTGAGACTCCGCGGGACGGAGATAGCTTGGCAGCCCTCAGTTAAGTACCTAGGATGTAACATTGATCGCTCGTTGCGTATGATCCCGCAGGTGGAACAATCGATCCACCAGGCCCGAGTGGCCCGAGCGATGCTCCGACCAGTGTTAACATCCAGGTTACCTATTAGGACGAAACTAGGTGTCTACAAGACCTATATTCGTTCCCGTCTCACTTACGCGTCGCCGGCATGGTACGCGTTGGTGTCTAGGTCGAACCGCCAGCGTCTTCAAGCACAGCAGAACCTGGCCCTACGTGCGATCGTGGGAGCCGGTCGCTATGTCAGGAACGACGTGGTGGAGCGCGACCTTAATATGCAGCCACTGCAGGAGTTTGTGGTCCGTCTCGCTCGTTCAATGTATGAGCGGGCGGAGGCCGGACCACATGAACACCTAAAGGGGTTCGCGCCCCTACACGATCGTCCACCTGAGGGGCGACCGCTCCCGCGGGAGCTCCTGGGACTGGACACCTCCGACCACCAGGAGGGTAGTGGCTCATAGTTCGGAGGTAGACCGAAGTTATGACCGCACCACCCACTAAACAGTGGGGATGGTATTACATTAATACCGCTTCTCAACATTGCAATATTTTAATTAATATTGCATTGTTGGGATGCGATATTATTGTACCAAGGGGTACAACCCCCCCTTGAGAACTGCCCGGGTAAAGAGGAGACCCTCGAGACCCGAATAATCCTTTTCCCCCCCCCCTATACCGCTGACAAAGCCGTCGTATATGTGGCTAGGTAGGGTTAAGAAGTCCCCCGTAACGTAACATTTCATTAAACATATAAGTGAAAGAGAAGGAAGAATCTGACCCATAGATATTCAGAATATTATAGAATTGCAATAACACAACCATCGAACCACGTCAGTCATAAGTTACTTCCTTATATTGTTCGAAAGGCTATATTTGTGGGGGACTTGTTGTAATTTTCTTTCTTTGTGGGTTTCTTTCAGACCGTACCGACAGCGATCAACACCTTCTTCGTCGTAGCTGAATAAAAAATACCCCAATAGTGAAAGGGAAGCCGAGAAACAATAACCTCACGATTTCTGCAATTTGCTGTAATCTTCTGCATTCTCATTCTTTCTTGTCTTGTGATGTTTTACATATACGTAAAACAATTGTAGAATAGAAAGGAAAAGATTATGAAAATGTAGAAATATCTCTCTTTATCTACATAGGTATTTAAATAATAAGAAAGAATATATATACAAATATATACCTACTTTTTGTGTAAAATACACCACATCCATACTACATGTATATACTTATTCTTATTACAAACAAATACACCTTGAATGAAAATCACCGCCATGGAATAAAACTAGTTATATGTATATTGTCAAATAATATTTTGTCCAACTTTTTCTCACCTTTAGTTGACTGCATATAATTCTTTCTCCGCTCTTCAATCGTGGTTGCTGTCGACAATGCGTCATCCGATAACTTTTATAAGCTAGGTTGAATTAATTCAGATGAATTCAACAGAGTCCATGAAAGACGACCTGACAATATGACGTGACATCCGTAATTTCCTCTCCTTGTTCTTTTTCTTACTTCTTATACTCCTTTTTTAACATCTAACAGCGAATGCCTACTTCTTAACAACTACTTCTTTATAGGTAGTAGTGAAAAAGAAGTAAGTTCCCGCCGTGATGATATTGATACGAGTATGTACTTCTATTGCATTTACACTGCAGGATATTCTTATATGATCTTCTTAACTGTTGAAATGATTTATACAACATGCATATCTTGAACATTAACATTAACGACATATACTGTCACAAGTATGAGCGCCGATAATTAAATATCAGAGAATATTAAATATAAATAGTGAAATCTATATTATATATAAAAGAAAGTCGAGTTAGTTACCCTATTTATATTATATTATCTCAAGAACGGCTGACGCGATTTGGCTGAAAATATGTGGGCAGGTAGCTTAGAACCAGGAAACGGACATCCTCGTCAACCCATTATTGTCCCACTGCTGGGCATGGGTCCCCGTGGGATGAGATTTATTTTTTTTATTTTAAATTACAAATGGTGACATTGATTGTCCGCCCGTATTGAACATGTTTCGATACCGCGTTACCAATTTTATATAGGGTAATTTAGGTTGGGTTGTAACATAAAAAAACGTAGCGAGTAGAGCACGGAAGTGCCCTACGAGCAGGTACGCCCAGTTCATATAAATTATTGATATTTATATTTCTATTTAAAATTCAATTAAAAAATAAATTTGTCTTAATTTTAAAATCTTAAATCTGATCATTCTTTGGTGACACAAGTTCGCCGGGTCAGCTAGTATATGAGTAATGATTAAATTGTTTCTAGGTATATTTTACGTTTCTCCATGTAGTTCCGGGATCAGAATAGGGCTACGGTATCCCACATAACCCGGCGTTGCTCCCACAGCGTCGGGTACTTTTTGAAGCCCTTTATTTTACGTTATTTGATGCTAATAAACAGTCAAGAACTTGCTGGATGGCATGACGTCATCTACTTCTTCTTTTTTCATCATTCTTCTTAGCTTGTATATTCCAAGATGGGACAGTTACGACGTAATTTGAAAGACAATATATTATGCATAGAATAATAATTGATCTCAGCGGCTCCTACTGGAGATATCAATTATTGGACTACAGACGACGCATTATCTTTTTTTTCTTGTCAGTGACATAATCTTCTTTTTTATGTCTTCTTCCTTCAGCTGCTTTTCTGACGCTAGATGATTCCTTTAAAAATTATAATCGGTTGCCTACTTCGTATAACAAAAGTGTTAACTTTTAAATTGTGTGACAATACTGTCCACTAACAAAATGACTAAAACCGTATGTCATTAGATTATAACTATGGAACTGAGACGGAATTTACATAGGATTCCTGCTCGATCTACTTCTTAAGATTGAAAAACACAAGCCTAAGGACTATACTTGTAAGACTCGTGTAAGTATCTATCTCTGTCGTCTGTAATCCACATCCTGTAAATTAGCACAAAAGCTTCTCAATAGAATTTTATCTTTCATCTTCAGTACACGCTACCTATTCGTAAATGGCGGCAGTCAACTACGTTCTCCTTTGAACTGTGCTTAGCAAAACAACAAAGAAATTGAATACACCCATGCCAAATTTAGTTTTGGGCCAACTCGGGATAAACACGGCTTGAAATTTACCTATCTCGAAATAAACCGCTCGAGTTACCTAAATGAAACTAAGTAAAATATTTCGACAGTGTCGAGTTTGGTTAGTTCAGCTCTGGTTTTACTACCGAACTGTGTAAAAATGTTAGAGTATCCGATAGATTCTCGTGAATGCAACGACGTGGTAGACCACATAAGAGATCTTTTTGTGGCAATAAACACAACAAGAGTCAGCTTTAATTTTTCCGCGAACACGGACATAGTCAACGGGTAACTCGACAGCATAGACGCAGCACGTTGGAGACGAGGACCTCATATAGCTCGTCAAGAGGAGATGCAAGCCCGAAATATGGTATGCGTGATAAAACGGTAAGTAGTTTATATTTTTAATTATTGCCTTGAATTTCTCGTAAACTACATTTTATTTCAAATGCGTTATTCGGGAATCCACTTTTTTCATCTCGTCGTCGGGGACACTAGCTCGAAATTTATCGACCAATCGTTATAAGTTTTTTGAGAGTATTCAATTGTTTATCATATGAACTTAATTTTGGGAAATATGGTATAATAAATGACATTATGTTTAAGCGCCTCAAAAACATGCAATTTTTAATATATTTTTTTTACTTATAGGATAACTAGTCATCCGTCGCATCGTTCTAAATTCGACCGTAATTCAAATTAAAAAAATAAACTTCATATTGTCCAAAGTAGTATGAAAATTTCTCAAATTCAAATAATTATAATTATATTGCATATAACACGTTGCAAAGTAAAAGGATACTCACTTTTCATTAATGACGTAGAACTATTAAAGTTAGGACCGCTAATTATGGACACTAAATTAAAATAGTGACGTATACATTCACTAAGAACTTTTTTTCATATTTCATCCCTAATGGTGTCCATACAAAATGTTGCCTAATTATGAAAAATGAAGATTCATTGCGACATGACAAAATATCAAGCAATTCATGGCAACAAGCATCAATTGAGCGATAGGGAGCAACATCTAAAAAACTTAACAATTCTTTCATACACAAGCGAGCTTTCAGATGAAAAATA
This sequence comes from Spicauda simplicius, assembly GCA_949699795.1. Taxonomy (NCBI): domain Eukaryota; kingdom Metazoa; phylum Arthropoda; class Insecta; order Lepidoptera; family Hesperiidae; genus Spicauda; species Spicauda simplicius. Next base: position 17,779,365 of record OX453065.1, read on the forward strand.
TGCTCGCCGTGAAGGACATGTTTCTTGAAGTAGCGACGGCTCGCAGCGCCTTTAATATCCAAAATCAAAAGCAAAAAGGCAATAAGCGTATCTAGATGCGAATGTGCTTAGCAAGACGGAGGCTAACTTCATTGGGTTGTAAAAAAACAGAAGACCAATATGAGAAAACCAAATCCTGCATCAACAAAACTAGCCTTAACAAATTGACTTGAATTTCTATTCCCACTAGAATTTCCGCAATTCGTATCAGTGATATTGAACAAAATGGAAAATAGTGAGTTACATATGATCAGCCGGTTGACTTACATATACAATCTCATATGTAAGTCAACCGGCACGCACAAGAATAAGGTCATCCTGAAAATTTGCAACGCTTAAATTTGCAACGCTTAAATTTGCTTCAGTTAGAACCACAGTTTGTATAGAACTGTGGTTAAAGTAATATGGAAAAAAATAACTACCCAAGGGTAGTATACAGATATACAATAGATGATGTATATACATAATTTTATACCCACACCGCTTACTTTTCAGCTTAACGATGACTTGTATATTTCTTTCTTCGTCCATTGTATCTGATGACTATGTCGACGGCGACCAACACCTTCTTTGTCGTTATCCTAACGGCGAAAAAGGTGTAGGCCGCCGTGACAATTTATTCTTCTTACGTTTCTGCTAATTGGAAGCGATGGGAGCCGGCAGCGATTACAATCTTCTTTTCGCTAAATTTATTATAGGTATAAGAATATATTATAGGAAGTGAAATGAAATGAAATGTCTTTATTTTGCATAGGCCTACAGGGGCCTCTCGGAGAAGGATCCGCCGCGGCCGCCAGTAACGGCGCCCTGTAGTTCCGGGATCGGAATAGGGCTACGGCATCCCCTGCCTGTCGTAAGAGGCGACTAATTGGGGCTTCCGGGGTTGCGGGCGGCTAGAGTGGGAGCTCGAACCGTTCGTTCAGGCGATCCCGGGAAGGACGGCGGTTTGTGTGGTCGCATACCGCCATAAAGACTAGACGGGGCGTTGGGCCCAACCGCCCATCTAGGAGAAGCTCGATGGGGCAACGCGCTGAGAGGATTCTGACTGCGGTCCGTTGGAGGTCCCGTAGTCCTTTTTATAGTAGCGCCGAGGACGGCCGCCGGGGGGGTTTTAGTGCGGTAAAAATCCCACATAACTCTGCGTCGCTCCCACTACTCGGCGAAACAACTAAGAAGTTGAAAGCTGCAAAGGCGAATTGGATAGCGAGTTCACTTTTCTGTCTTCTCTCTGTATTCTCTCTTGTACATGGGTTAATATCGATGCAAAACAATAGTATGCAATACGATTTGATACAACACATATACAAAACTAAAACTAGAACCTTGAATTGGTTACGAAGTGACGGGCAGTGCGATTCATGCCTTTTAAATTCGATATCATTAGGTTAATTTGTTTTTTTTTAATAATAAATTGTATGTATGTATATAAATATATGTACTGGTTAGATAATATATTTTAGAGCAAAATATTAACCTCACGTTGATCCACCCATCGTATATGCCCTACGCGCCGTCGGAGATGAATGTGAATGAAACAGTGAAGAAAGCAAATTTTTTGCTCAATCGTTATCAACCTTTTAATGTTAAATGTGTGTTAATACACGCCATTCATTTCTGATCATCTTTTTTCAAATAATCTAAAGTGGGTTTCCTTATGATGTAATTTTAAAAATAAGAATTAATTTCTAATGCCAAAAACTAAGACTAATTAAAGACAATCAAGCGCCTGTGACTTAAATTTAAGACCTACAGATTCAAAGGCTGAATTTAAATTTCCAAGATCTAGTCATCTAGTAATTATTAGGCATATAGTGACATAGAGAACGGAGTTATTAGAAGGCAATGATTAGGCAATGCTCATATTTTTTCTAATATTGCATAACACATACATAAATTCAATTAAAAACACATTACACACACTACCTTTGCCACCGGGATTTTAGTGAGGTAAAAATCCCACATAACCCGGCGTTGCTCCCACAGCGGCAGGTACTTTTTGAAGCCCTTTATTTTACTTTATTTGATGCTAATAAACAATCAAGAACTTGCTGGATGGCATGACGTCATCTACTTCTTCTTTTTTCATCATTCTTCTTAGCTTGTATATTCCAAGATGGGACAGTTACGACGTAATTTGAAAGACAATATATTATCCATAGAATAATAATTGATTTCAGCGGCTCCAACTGGAGATAACAATTATTAAATTATAGACAACGCATTATCTTTGCTTTCTTGTCAGTGACATAATCTTCTTTTTTATGTCTTCTTCCTTCAGATGCTTTTCTGACGCTAGATGATTCCTTTAAAAATTATAATCGGTTGCCTACTTCGTATAACAAAAGTGTTAACTTTTAAATTGTGTGACAATACTGTCCACTAACAAAATGACTAAAACCGTGTCATTAGATTATAACTATGGAACTGAGACGGATTTTACATAGGATTAGATTTTATAGAACTCTTACCATAAATAAGTCTTAGTATAGGTACTTAAAGTCACCTGCAAATTGGCTGCTAACTCTTTCATAGTAAAGCGGATTTAATCACTGCTGTTGGCATACCATTATTCTGCACGTACGGTTATTAAGCGTATCGTAGGAACGTACAGTAATTAAGCGTATCTTAGGAACGCAATGCAGGTACCAACTAGGGTTCAAATCTGTCTAACAAGTCAATATAATTGTGCAGCCTTTTACGACAGAGAAAATTCTGACATTCCTGCTCGATCTACTTCTCAAGATTGAAAAACACAAGCCTAAGGACTATACTTGTAAGACTCGTGTAAGTATCTATCTCTGTCGTCTGTAATCCACATCCTGTAAATAAGCACAAAAGCTTCTCAATAGAATTTTATCTTTCATCTTCAGTACACGGTACCTATTCGTAAATGGCGGCAGTCAACTACGTTCTCCTTTGAACTGTGCTTAGCAAAACAACAAAGATAATACACCCATGCCAAATTTAGTTTTGGGCCATTTCGGGATAAACACGGCTTGTAATTTACCTATCTCGAAATAAACCACTCGAGTTACCTAAATGAAACTAAGTAAGATATTTCGACAGTGTCGAGTTTGGTTAGTTCAGCTCTGGTTTTACTACCGAACGGTGTAAAAATGTTAGAGTATCCGATAGATTCTCGTGAATGCAACGACGTGGTAGACCACATAAGAGATCTTTTTGTGGCAATAAACACAACAAGAGTCAGCTTTTTTGCCGAGAACACGGACATAGTCAGCGGGTAACTAGACAGCATAGACGCAGCACGTTGGAGACGAGGACCTCATATAGCTCGTCAAGAGGAGATGCAAGCCCGAAATATGGTATGCGTGATAAAACGGTAAGTAGTTTATATTTTTAATTATTGCCTTGAATTTCTCGTAAACTACATTTTATTTCAAATGCGTTATTCGGGAATCCACTTTTTTCATCTCGTCGTCGGGGACACTAGCTCGAAATTTATCGACCAATCGTTATAAGTTTTTTGAGAGTATTCAATTGTTTATCATATGAACTTAATTTTGGGAAATATGGTATAATAAATGACATTATGTTTAAGCGCCTCAAAAACATGCAATTTTTAATATATTTTTTTTACTTATAGGATAACTAGTCATCCGTCGCATCGTTCTAAATTCGACCGTAATTCAAATTAAAAAAATAAACTTCATATTGTCCAAAGTAGTATGAAAATTTCTCAAATTCAAATAATTATAATTATAATGCATATAACACGTTGCAAAGTAAAAGGATACTCACTTTTCATTAATGACGTAGAACTATTGAAGTTAGGACCGCTAATTATAGACACTAAATTAAAATAGTGACGTATACACTCACTAAGAACTTTTTTCATATTTCATCCCTAATGGTGCCCATACAAAATGTTGCCTAGTTATGAAAAATGAAGATTCATTGCGACATGACAAAATATCAAGCAATTCATGGCAACAAGCATCAATTTGTCAAAATGTTCCTCAGCTACAATTTAGAGCGATAGGGAGCAACATCAAAAAAACTAAACAATTCTTTCATACACAAGCGAGCTTTCAGATGAAAAATATGCTCGCCGTGAAGGACATGTTTCTTGAAGTAGCGACGGCTCGCAGCGCCTTTAATATCCAAAGTCAAAAGCAAAAAGGCAATAAGCGTATCTAGATGCGAATGTGTTTAGCAAGACGGAAGCTCACTTCATTGGGTTGTGAAACTTGTGAATTAGATAATATTTTATTCAAAATCTTTCCTGGAATGTCTGGAAGTGAGTTTATGTTTCTTTTGAATAAAGTTAACCCGTTAATAAAGAAACAGAAGACCAATATGAGAAAACCAAATCCTGCATCAACAAAACTAGCCTTAACAAATTGACTTGAATTTGAAATGAAATGAAATGAAATGTCTTTATTTTGTATAGGCCTACGGGGGCACTTACAAATTGTCAGTTACATTTTTTTTACCACCGGATCGGAATACGACCTCAACTGAGAAGATCCGGCAAGAAACTCAGCGGGTTTGTCTTTTTTTCTTATTTATATTCATTTTTTTTAATATTATTACAATCATGTTTTTTTTACATGGTAATGAAAGTTAGCTCCAGTATCTTGCCTATAGTATAGTAGTTATTTCTATTCCCACTAGAATTTCCGCAATTCGTATCAGTGATATTGAACAAAATAGAATATAGTGAGTTACATATGATCAGCCGGTTGACTTACATATGCAATCTCATATTGTAAGTCAACCGGCACGCACATGAATAAGGTCATCCTGAAAATTTGCAACGCTTAATTTGCTTCAGTTAGAACCCCAGTTCTATACAAATAGTGAGTTAAAGTAATATGGAAAAAAATAACTACCCAAGGGTAGTATACAGATATACAATAGATGATGTATATACATAATTTTATACCCACACCGCTTACTTTTCAGCTTAACGTTGACTTGTATAGTTCTTTCTTCGTCCATTGTACCTGATGACTATGTCGACGGCGACCAACACCTTCTTTGTCGTTATCCTAACGGCGAAAAAGGTGTAGGCCGCCGTGACAATTAATTCTTCTTACGATCCTGCTAATCGGAAACGATGGGAGCCGGCAGCGATTACAATCTTCTTTTCGCTAAATTTATTATAGGTATAAGAATATATTATAGGAAGTGAAATGAAATGAAATGTCTTTATTTTGCATAGGCCTACAGGGTCCTCTCGGAGAAGGATCCGCCGCGGCCGCCATTAACGGCGCCCTGTAGTTCCGGGATCAGAATAGGGCTACGGCATCCCCTGCCTGTCGTAAGAGGCGACTAATTGGGGCTTCCGGGGTTGCGGGCGGCTAGAGTGGGAGCTCGAACCGTTCGTTCAGGCGATCCCGGGAAGGACGGCGGTTTGTGTGGTCGCATACCGCCATAAAGACTAGACGGGGCGTTGGGCCCAACCGCCCATCTAGGAGAAGCCCGATGGGGCAACGCGCTGAGAGGATTCTGACTGCGGTCCGTTGGAGGTCCCGTAGTCCTCTTTATAGTAGCGCCGAGGACGGCCGCCGAGGGGATTTCCTTCCATTTCATTAAACATATAAGTGAAAGAGAAGGAAGAATCTGACCCATAGATATTCAGAATATTATAGAATTGCAATAACACAACCATCGAACCACGTCAGTCATAAGTTACTTCCTTTTATTGCTCGAAAGGCTATCTTTGTGAGGCACTTGTTGTAATGTTCTTTCTTCGTGGGTTTCTTTCAGACCGTACCGACAGCGACCAACACCTTCTTTGTCGTAGCTGCAACGACCAAAAAGGTGTAGGCCGACGCCACCGGCAACACTTTTCCAACGAACGAGCATCATGATGAGTACCAAAAATACATAGATGATTATTTAAACACTTCATCAATTATATTACACGGTTCTTTAATATTTCACTTCTTTTTCTTATATTATTTGAGATTTTTTTTTGTCGATGAGAAGGGGATGTCAACTGGGAGTACCAGCTTCCCTTATACTAAATTAAATGAATAAAAAATACCCCAATAGTGAAAGGGAAGCCGAGAAACAATAACCTCACGATTTCTGCAATTTGCTGTAATCTTCTGCATTCTCATTCTTTCTTGTCTTGTGATGTTTTACATATACATAAAACAATTGTAGAATAGAAAGGAAAAGATTATGAAAATGTAGAAATATCTCTCTTTATCTACATAGGTATTTAAATAATAAGAAAGAATATATATACAAATATATACCTACTTTTTGTGTAAAATACACCACATCCATACTACATGTATATACTTATTCTTATTACAAACAAATACACCTTGAATGAAAATCACCGCCATGGAATAAAACTAGTTAAACGCTTTCTACACTCACTCATAGCCCACAGTAGGATTTTCTCCTGTGTCGTGGGTGCCATGCACACACACAAAGACAAATACACAAACACCCAGACCCAGAACAAGAATCTAAACTCATCATTCAGACACATGTCTGGCCGGGAATCGAACCCGGGACCCACTGCGTGTCAGATCGGTACGGTAACCGCTGCGCCACGCGGGTCGTCAGTTATATGTATATTGTCAAATAATATTTTGTCCAACTTTTTCTCACCTTTAGTTAACTGTATATAATTCTTTCTCCGCTCTTCAATCGTGGTTGCTGTCGACAATGCGTCATCCGATAACTTTTATAAGCTAGGTTGAATTAATTCAGATGAATTCAACAGAGTCCATGAAAGACGACCTGACAATATGACGTGACATCCGTAATTTCCTCTCCTTGTTCTTTTTCTTACTTCTTATACTCCTTTTTTAACATCTAACAGCGAATGCCTACTTCTTCCCAACTACTTCTTTAAAGGTAGTAGGGAAAAGAAGTAAGTTCCCGCCGTGATGATATTGATACGAGTATGTACTTCTATTGCATTTACACAGCAGGATATTCTTATATGATCTTCTTAACTGTTGAAATGATTTATACAACATGCATATCTTGAACATTAACATTAACGACATATACTTTCACAAATATGAGAGTCTAAAATTTAATATCAGAGAATATTAAATTCTAGTCACCCGTCGTAACGGGCGAAATTCAACCGTAATTTAAATTAAAAAACTAAACTTCATATTGTTTATTGTGCGGGTATTTTGACAGAGACATCTGACGTTTTGACGTTATGTGTTTTCATAGTAAGACATCGAATGTTCTACTTACTTCGTTTAATATGTATGTGTTAGTGTCAATTGCAAGGTAGTGAGTGTAATGTGTTTTTAGTTGATTTTATTTTTGTTTTATGCATTATTTGAAAAAAATATTAGCATTGCGCAATCCTTCTCTACATCAACTATAACCGTGCTTAATTTCATAATCCTCTGCCTGCGGCAAGTATCTTGGAAACGAATCACAAATGTTTGCTTCACGTATTAATAGGTGTATAGATGAATAAGGAGTACAATCTGCCGTTGTGTGTGGCTTATGTGGACTACGAGAAAGCCTTTGATTCTATCGAGACATGGGTGGTGTTGGAGTTGCTTCAGCGGTGCCAGATTGACTATCGGTACATCGAAGTGTTGAAGTGTATATATAAGGCAGCTTCAATGTCGATCCGATTACACGACGGAAGTACGAACCCGATCCAATAGCAGCGCGGTGTGAGACAGAGGGATGTGTTATCTCCGAAACTGTTTACCGCTGCATTGGAAGACGTGTTCAAACTGATGGAGTGGAAAGGATTCGGCATCAAGGTCGCTCAGCGAGCTATGGAGAGAGCTATGCTTGGTATTTCCCTGCGTGACAGAATTCGTAACGATGAAATCCGTAGGAGAACGAAAGTTACCGACATAGCTCTCAAAATTAGTAAGCTGAAGTGGCAATGGGCAGGCCACATCGTTCGTAGGACAGACAACCGATGGGGTAGAAGAGTCCTCCAATGGAGACCACGTCTGGGCAAAAGGAGTGCAGGCCGCCCCCCGATCAGGTGGACTGATGACCTGAAGAAGACGGCGGGTAACCGCTGGATTCAGATGGCCCAGGACCGATCGAAGTGGCGCAGATTAGGGGAGGCCTATGTCCAGCAGTGGACTTTCAAAGGCTGATGGATGGATGGATGGAGATGAATAAAGAAATATATGTATGAACAATGGTTTAATTGTTTCTACGTATATTCATAACTGAAATATGTTATATGAAATATGCTAACAAACAGTCAAGAACTCGCTGGATGACACGTTATGTCATCCAACGAGTTCTTGACTGTTTGGTATTACTTATTTTTTCCTAATTCTTCTTAGCTTGTATATCCCAAGATGGGACAGTTTTATGACGCAATAAACTAACAACAATGTTTTATGTCGCAACAAATTTAGTGAATATCAATTACAATTACAATTACAGTTACAGTTTAATTACAATTACAGTTTAATACATACACTTTATTATTTAATACATATAATATATAATACCGGGTATGCTAGTATTAAACTTCGAAAAGCGAATTCTGACCGCTAGTTTTTGCGTAAAATAGTAAGTAACACAGACACATCCCCAATAATCTTTCCCATTTATACCTAATATTAAGAGGATTTACCTCTGTATAAGTACAATAGTAGAGAAGTGCTATGCGTTTACTCCTACTAATATTCGCTCAACGCGTCTTAAAAGGCTTTCCTGTAAACCACGTGATATCTGTTATCGTCATATCGGCTGCAGTTGTTTACTCATTGGTATAAAAGGATAGTACCTACCTGAACGTAGTGGGTCACTTTTTGAGTTTCGATTGAGTGGAGCTCCTACCAGTCGTATTAGCTAACTGGCCGTCATCTAGTCCTGATCTGAATCTACCGGATTAAAATTTATCAACAAAATAACTCATAACTCCTAGTAGCAGGCGAGTTCCGATGTCCCTGTAGTTTCGGGATCAGAATAGGGATACGGCATCCCCTGCCTGTCGTAAGAGGTGATTAAAAGGGCCTTCCGGGTTTGCAGGCGGCTTGAGTGGGAGCTCGAACCGTTCGGTCAGGCGATCCCGGGAAGGACGGCGGTATATGTGGTCGCATACCGTCGTAAAGACTAGACAGAGCGGTGGGCCCAGCCGCCCATCTGGGAGGAGCCCGATGGGGCAACGCGCTCAGAGGATTCCGGTTGCGGTCGGACCGAGTTCCCGGAGTCCCCTTTATAGCGCCGAGGACGGCCACCGGGGGGGTTTTAGTGCTGTAAAAATCCCACATAACCCTGCGTCGCTCCCACGGCGTCGGGTACCTTTTGAGGGTTTCCCCTCGAAAACAAAAAAAATAGGCTCACGTCAAAGATTTGTTTGCAAGTAAATCCTGAATTAGAAATACAGGCAGTCCTCGTACTCAGGCATGTTAGACTCTCGTAACACGCGACGTAAATTGAAACGACGTAAGTCGAGACAACATATATTTTCATATGTTTACATGTAAAACTCAAGGGTTACGTTCAAGGCCTCAAAATTAATATCAAAACTGAATTTACAACGATAGGCTTTATTATTGAAAGTAAGTTCTTAAAATAAGTATGTACTTATGAATAGGTAGTTATTTTAGTTATACATACGTATAATAATTGGCCAAAAATGTATAACAGAAAAAATAAACTAAACTCTCAGCTTAAAGAAACTATCAATTCTAGATTGCTTCGCGTCTGGTATAATATATAGATAATACTGATGAAATGTGTGCGACCCATTTTATTTATTATGAATAAAAATATTCATAGTAGTTTCGTAATCGTAACACCTAAACCCCTATGCCGTAAATAGAAACAATTGACGTATGTTTGAAGAATCGTGTCAAAATATGGTACTACGTAACTCGAAACGACTTAATTTTTAACGACCTAAATCAAGGACTGCCTGTATATATAAATTTGTATAAAACGTTGTTTTGCCATATAAAAAAATTAAAAAAATGTTAAGGGTGGACAACCCTTAAGGGGTATGAAAAATAGATGTTGACCGATTCTCAGACCTACTGAATAAGCATATAAAATTTGGTAAAAATCGGTCAAGCCGTTTCGGAGGAGAATGGCAACATAAACTGTGACATGAGAATTTAATATATTAGATACACCTTGAATAAAAATCATCGCCATGAAATAAAACTCACATATTACTTACATTTAGTTAACTTCATATAATTCTTTCTTCGCTCGGCACTTGTAGTTGCTGTCGATAATGCGTCATCCGATGACTTTCATAAGCTAGGTTGAATTAATTCAGATGAATTCAACAGAGTCCATGAAAGACCACCTGACAATATGACGTGACATCCGTAATTTCTTCTCCTTATTCTTTTTCTTACTTCTTATACTCCTTTTTTAACATCTAACAGCGAATGCCTACTTCTACCCAACTACTTCTTTAAAGGTAGTAGGGAAAAGAAGTAAGTTCCCGCCGTGATGATATTGATACGAGTATGTACTTCTATTGCATTTACACTGCAGGATATTCTTATATGATCTTCTTAACTGTTGAAATGATTTATACAACATGCATATCTTGAACATTAACATTAACGACATATACTTTCACAAATATGAGAGTCTAAAATTTAATATCAGAGAATATTAAATTCTAGTCACCCGTCGTAACGGGCGAAATTCAACCGTAATTTAAATTAAAAAACTAAACTTCATATTGTTTATTGTGCGGGTATTTTGACAGAGACATCTGACGTTTTGACGTTATGTGTCTTCATAGGGCGCGTTCCAGATGGCGCTTACAACACTTTCGCTCACGACCGCAGTTTTTCCCGTTCCATTAGCTTGTGAGCGTTCCTGGCGTAATCTCAAATGGAACGGATTAAAGAGCTTTTGGCGCGCGGACGTAAACAATACATCAGCTGGCAAGTTAGTAAAGAAAGAGGTTATGTTAAAATGTGTATTATGCTTTGACGATAAACTATTAAAATTAAATAATTATTGTTTGAACCGATGTAATTAAAATGGCTTTTACGGCGGCACTTGGATATTTAATAACAAGTCGCAATAATGCTTCAGAAAGTTCTAGTTCATCAAGTTCAGATGAAGAGTGGAGCACCATTTTACAAAATTACGATTGTGAAAAAATAAAACTTCGACCACGTATTAATGATTACTACATATTCCTCTTTCCGCATTAAATAGAGTTAGTTACTCTCACGGTCGTCATATTCATGCTTTGACATTTGAAATTGGCGCCAATTTTCTCAACGCTCACTTCGACCCACCTTGATAGGTGGGTCGCCGTGAGCGTCGCGTGGGCGTGAGTCATGACGTCATGAGTGACGTTTTCGCCGCGACCAAAACGCCCGCGAACGTCTAATGGAACGCTGTTTTGGGCGCCCAGGGTGTTGTGAGCGCCATCTGGAACGCGCCCATAGTAAGACATCGAATGTTCTGCTTCGTTTAATATGTATGTGTTAGTGTCAATTGCAAGGTAGTGAGTGTAATGTGTTTTTAGTTGATTTTATTTTTGTTTTATGCATTATTTGAAAAAAATGCATTGCGCAATCCTTCTCTACATCAACTATAACCGTGCTTAATTTCATAATCCTCTGCCTGCGGCAAGTATCTTGGAAACGAATCACAAATGTTTGCTTCACGTATTAATAGGTGTATAGATGAATAAGGAGTACAATCTGCCGTTGTGTGTGGCTTATGTGGACTACGAGAAAGCCTTTGATTCTATCGAGACATGGGTGGTGTTGGAGTTGCTTCAGCGGTGCCAGATTGACTATCGGTACATCGAAGTGTTGAAGTGTATATATAAGGCAGCCTCAATGTCGATCCGATTACACGACGGAAGTACGAACCCGATCCAATTGCAGCGCGGTGTGAGACAGGGGGATGTGTTATCTCCGAAACTGTTTACCGCTGTTAAGACGGCGGGTAACCGCTGGATTCAGATGGCCCAGGACCGATCGAAGTGGCGCAGATTAGGGGAGGCCTATGTCCAGCAGTGGACTTTCAAAGGCTGATGGATGGATGGATGGAGATGAATAAAGAAATATATGTATTAACAATGGTTTAATTGTTTCTACGTATATTCATAACTGAAATATGTTATATGAAATATGCTAACAAACAGTCAAGAACTCGCTGGATGACACGTTATGTCATCCAACGAGTTTTTGACTGTTTGTCATTACTTATTTTTTCCTAATTCTTCTTAGCTTGTATATCCCAAGATGGGACAGTTTTATGACGCAATAAACTAACAACAATGTTTTATGTCGCAACAAATGTAGTGAATATCAATTACAATTACAATTACAGTTACAGTTTAATTACAATTACAGTTTAATACATACACTTTATTATTTAATACATATAATATATAATACCGGGTATGCCAGTATTAAACTTCGAAAAGCGAATTCTGACCGCTAGTTTTTGCGTAAAATAGTAAGTAACACAGACACATCCCCAATAATCTTTCCCATTTATACCTAATATTAAGAGGATTTACCTCTGTATAAGTACAATAGTAGAGAAGTGCTATGCGTTTACTCCTACTAATATTCGCTCAACGCGTCTTAAAAGGCTTTCCTGTAAACCACGTGATATCTGTTATCGTCATATCGGCTGCAGTTGTTTACTCATTGGTATAAAAGGATAGTACCTACCTGAACGTAGTGGGTCACTTTTTGAGTTTCGATTGAGTGGAGCTCCTACCAGTCGTATTAGCTAACTGGCCGTCATCTAGTCCTGATCTGAATCTACCGGACTAAAATTTATCAACAAAATAACTCATAACTCCTAGTAGCAGGCGAGTTCCGATGTCCCTGTAGTTTTGGGATCAGAATAGGGATACGGCATCCCCTGCCTGTCGTAAGAGGTGATTAGAAGGGCCTTCCGGGTTTGCAGGCGACTTGAGTGGGAGCTCGAACCGTTCGGTCAGGCGATCCCGGGAAGGACGGCGGTATATGTGGTCGCATACCGTCATAAAGACTAGACAGAGTGGTGGGCCCAGCCGCCCATCTGGGAGGAGCCCGATGGGGCAACGCGCTCAGAGGATTCCGGTTGCGGTCGGACCGAGTTCCCGGAGTCCCCTTTATAGCGCCGAGGACGGCCACCGGGGGGGTTTTAGTGCTGTAAAAATCCCACATAACCCTGCGTCGCTCCCACGGCGTCGGGTACCTTTTGAGGGTTTCCCCTCGAAAACAAAAAAAATAGGCTCACCTCAAAGATTTGTTTGCAAGTAAATCCTGAATTAGAAATACAGGCAGTCCTCGTACTCAGGCATGTTAGACTCTCGTAACACGCGACGTAAATTGAAACGACGTAAGTCGAGACAACATATATTTACATATGTTTACATGTAAAACTCAAGGGTTACGTTCAAGGCCTCAAAATTAATATCAAAACTGAATTTACAACGATAGGCTTTATTATTGAAAGTAAGTTCTTAAAATAAGTATGTACTTATGAATAGGTAGTTATTTTAGTTATACATACGTATAATAATTGGCCAAAAATGTATAACAGAAAAAATAAACTAAACTCTCAGCTTAAAGAAACTATCAATTCTAGATTGCTTCGTGTCTGGTATAATATATAGATAATACTGATGAAATGTGTGCGACCCATTTTATTTATTATGAATAAAAATATTCACAGTAGTTTCGTAATCATAACACCTAAACCCCTATGCCGTAAATAGAAACAATTGACGTATGTTTGAAGAATCGTGTCAAAATATGGTACTACGTAACTCGAAACGACTTAATTTTTAACGACCTAAACCAAGGACTGCCTGTATATATAAATTTGTATAAAACTAGTTGTCCCGACAAACGTTGTTTTGCCATATAAAAAATTTTAAAAAATGTTAAGGGTGGACAACCCTTAAGGGGTATGAAAAATAGATGTTGACCGATTCTCAGACCTACTGAATAAGCATATAAAATTTGGTAAAAATCGGTCAAGCCGTTTCGGAGGAGAATGGCAACATAAACTGTGACATGAGAATTTAATATATTAGATACACCTTGAATAAAAATCATCGCCATGAAATAAAACTCACATATTACTTACATTTAGTTAACTTCATATAATTCTTTCTTCGCTCGGCACTTGTAGTTGCTTTCGATAATGCGTCATCCGATGACTTTCATAAGCTAGGTTGAATTAATTCAGATGAATTCAACAGAGTCCATGAAAGACCACCTGACAATATGACGTGACATCCGTAATTTCTTCTCCTTATTCTTTTTCTTACTTCTTATACTCCTTTTTTAACATCTAACAGCGAATGCCTACTTCTACCCAACTACTTCTTTAAAGGTAGTAGGGAAAAGAAGTAAGTTCCCGCCGTGATGATATTGATACGAGTATGTACTTCTATTGCATTTATACTGCAGGATATTCTTATATGATCTTCTTAACTGTTGAAATGATTTATACAACATGCATATCTTGAACATTAACATTAACATTAACGACATATGCTTTCATAAATATGAGCGCCTATAATTAAATATCAGGGAATATTAAATTCTAGTCACCCGTCGCAACGGTCGAAATTCAACCGTAATTTAAATTAAAAATCTAAACTTCATATTATTCAAAGTAGCACCAATTTTTTTTTTTTTTTTTTAATAATTTCCAAGTTATCTTGAACGCACCCGCTAAAGGTAAAAAGAGGTTTAATATCCAAGTTGCATTTAAAACCAATAGCGGGTATTTTGACAGAGACATTTGACGTTTTGACGTTATGTGTTTTCATAGTGAGACATCGAATGTTTTACTTCGTTTATTATGTATGTGTTAGTGTCAATTGCAAGGTAGTGAGTGTAATGTGTTTTTAGTTGATTTTACTTATGTTTTATGCATTATTTGAAAAAAATATTAGCATTTCGCAATCCTTCCCTACATCAACTATAACCGTGCTTAATTTCATAATCCTCTGCCTGCGGCAAGTATCTTGGAAACGAATCACAAATGTTTGCTTCACGTATTAGTAGGTGTATATATGAATAAAGAAATATATGTATGAACAATGGTTTAATTGTTTCTACGTATATTCATAACTGAAATATGTTATATGAAATATGTTAACAAACAGTCAAGAACTCGCTGGATGACACGTTATGTCATCCAACGAGTTCTTGACTGTTTGTCATTACTTAATTTTTCCTAATTCTTCTTAGCTTGTATATCCCAAGATGGGACAGTTTTATGACGCAATAAACTAACAACAATGTTTTATGTCGCAACAAATTTAGTGAATCTCAATACAGTTTAATACATACACTTTATTATTTTAGACATATAATATAATACCGGGTATGCCAGTGTTAAACTTCGAAAAGCGAATTCTGACCGCTAGTTTTTGCGTAAAATAGTAAGTAACACAGACACATCCCCAATAAACTTTCCCATTTATACCTAATATTAACAGGATTTACCTGTGTATAAGTACAATAGTAGAGAAGTGCTATGCGTTTACTCCTACTAATATTCGCTCAACGGGTCTTAAAAGGCTTTCCTGTAAACCTAGTCCTGATCTGAATCTACCGGACTAAAATTTATCAACAAAATAAATCATTACTCCTAGTAGCAGGCGAGTTCCGATAGGCTCACCTCAAAGATTTGTTTGCAAGTAAATCCTGAATTAGAAATACAGGCAGTCCTCGTACTCAGGCATGTTAGACTCTCGTAACACGCGACGTAAATTGAAACGACGTAAGTCGAGACAACATATATGTTTACATGTAAAACTCAAGGGTTACGTTCAAGGCCTCAAAATTAATATCAAAACTGAATTTACAACGATAGGCTTTATTATTGAAAGTAAGTTCTTAAAATAAGTATGTACTTATGAATAGGTAGTTATTTTAGTTATACATACGTATAATAATTGGCCAAAAATGTATAACAGAAAAAATAAACTAAACTCTCAGCTTAAAGAAACTATCAATTCTAGATTGCTTCGCGTCTGGTATAATATATAGATAATACTGATGAAATGTGTGCGACCCATTTTATTTATTATGAATAAAAATATTCATAGTAGTTTCGTAATCGTAACACCTAAACCCCTATGCCGTAAATAGAAACAATTGACGTATGTTTGAAGAATCGTGTCGAAATATGGTACTACGTAACTCAAAACGACTTAGTTTTGAACGACCTAAATCGAGGACTGCCTGTACATATAAATTTTTATAATAAAAATAATAAAAAATAATAAAAATACTTTATTCAAAACATTTTTTTCGTTACAGCACATAGACAGGGCCCCTGTACTGGGTAATCCCGTATTACTGGGTGCCCCGCTCTAAACCTCCTAGTAGGTAAAGTTATGGATTGCAAATATATATATTTAGGTTACAAACAAAAGATGATAAAAAAAAAAAAAAAAAAAATATACGTGACGAATAGATAACCTCTTTCCTTTGGGAAGTCGGTTAAAAAGAACAAAAATAAAAACTAAATTTCAATAGAATAAGCTTATTTGTTATGTGAGTGTGAGTGTATGTGTTGTGCATGTATGTGTGTGTATGTATGTATATATATATGTATATGTGTGTGTGTGTGTGTATGTATGTATATGTGTATGTGTGAGTGTGTGCGCGCGAGTGTATGAGAATGTACGAGTGAATGACACTAGTTGATTAATTGTTCGGTTTCACTATAATTTAAAGTTTTTAGATATTTTGTTACAATATGTTTCAATTCGGAACACGTCAATGAGTACAAGTTGAGTCTGCTATTTAAATAGTTATAAAGATTTCTGGATTGTAATAAAAATTGTTTCAGTTTAAATTTAGTATTTACTTTCAAAGCTTTAAAAATAAGATGTTTTTTACGTTTATGTGTCAATTGGGAATTAAACGATAAAGTACGATGTGTTCTAATAATACAGCATAAGATATAAATTTGGCGAGTAGTAAGTAAATCAACAGAGTTATAAAGTTCAAATGTTGGGTTACGGAAAGGTTTTAAAAATATAACTTTTAATAATGCTCTTTGAGCTCTTTCTAAGATAATTAAACGTGATTTAGCAGCTCCACCCCAAGCAGGTATGCAGTAGCTTATAATTGATTGTGCGAGAGCTTTGTAAGTCATATTAAGGATATGTTTGCTGGCGACTTGCCTAAGTTTCTTGAAAATCCAAATTAGTTTCCTAATTCTGTCTGTGATACTATTAATTTGAAGGTTCCAAGTAAGATGTTGATCGATAATCACTCCTAAGTATTTTATATTATCGCATTGAGTTATTGAGTTACACGAACAAGAATTAATATTTTGTTTTGGACAACTGTGTGCTACTAACGTAAAGTTAGAAGGAGGAAGTGATGTTTTACGTATTGAGAATGGAACGAATTTAGTTTTATTGATATTTAGTGTTAGGAGATTACAATTCAACCAACCGTAAATATGACGTGTACCATATTCCGCGGTAACCTTTAACTGATCCCATGACTTTGCATTGAAAATGAGTGCAGTGTCATCTGCATAGGAGAAGATCTTGCAATTTGGGAGTTTATAGTTACATAGGTCATTGACATAGGCAAGAAACAGTGTGGGACCCAAAACACTACCTTGAGGAATACCATAGGAAATATTAGTGGGGTTACTTATAAACTGACCCAGTTTTGATTGCTGTTGACGATCTGTAAGATAATCCGAGAGGAGAGCATGCGGCAGACCTCTGATACCATAGTGGTACAGTTTGTCTAACAAAATGGGAATGGAAACTGTGTCAAAAGCCTTAGGCAAGTCCAAAAATACGCCAAGACATTTATTACCGGAATCGAGATGAAAGCTAATTTCTTCAATTAGGGCCAGGACAGCATCCTCGGAGGAGATGCCATTTCTAAAGCCGAATTGGTTTGGAGATAGAATGTTATTATCTTTAAAAAAATTGCGAAGACGGTTATTAATGAGTTTTTCCAGAATTTTGTATAAAGTGGAAAGAACAGAAATCGGTCTATAGTTATTTACGTCATCCTTACTACCGCCCTTGTGAATAGGGGTAACTATGGCTTTTTTAAAGACCAAAGGAAATATACCTTTGTCGAAGCAGAGGTTATAGATATGACAAAGAATATGCGTAATAACATGACTAGCCATTTTTATAAATGAAACTGGTATGTTATCAGGGCCCGGGGAGGAGTTATTAGAAAGATTAGATATAATAGATTTTACTTCTAAGTCATCTGTGTTTAAAAGTACAAATGAATTTACAAGAGAAGGAGTTATTATAGGTTGACGAATTATAGTGGAAGCTGAAGGTTTTATTAGTTTTTCAGCTAGAGATTTACCTATGTTTGCAAAATGGTCATTAATAAGGTTAGCGGAATTAACTGGCGAGGATGCTAAGGTTTCAAGTTTGTGTGTATAATCAAGGTTGTTATGGGTTAAATGACAGATAGATTTAATTGATTTCCAGAGCTTTTTAGAGTTATTGCCTGCGTTTTCTAATTTGTTTCTATCGTAGTTATTTTTAAGTTTGCGTATAATTTCTTGACAAAAGTTTCTATAGCGTGTATAAGTTATTTTTAAAATCTGGTTATCGGGATGCTTTTTAACTTTTAGATGTAGTTTATCACGATTATGGATACAACGTAATACTCCCTGAGTAATCCATGGTTGAATACAACGTTTCCGTCTCGGAACTATAGTAGAAGTTTTGTTTTTATGTATCGCTTCAGAAATTCTGTTTACAAGTGTGCTAGCAGCCAGATTTGGATCTTGCATATGAAGGATATCTGTTACATTGTATTTAAGATCATTAAGAGAGGCATTGTAATCAACCGAGATTTTGTAACGCGGCCCGAGTTCACGCCTAATATCTTATATATCAAATTAAGAATTACCGTAGAATAGTCAGTAGGAGCATTAGTAAGCACAACAGTAGTTGCCTGGTGGTTAGTTTTTAACATAATGTGATCGTAACATTTATTATCACGGGTGTTTAGTCTATGAGCGGGGAGTAAGCCAAAATAAGCAAGAGATGTTAAATAGAACAGTTTGTGTCCCCACTGTTAAATTTTATATCAATATTAATATCCCCCATTATAATAATATTGTTGAAATTTTTGTAAGTGTGGAGTAATTTCAGAAGAGAAGCTATGAAGTCATCCGTAGATCTAATAGAAGGAGATCGATAAATTCCAATTAGGACTACGTCATTAAGAGTGATAGCAAGGCAAGAAGCATTTGAAATAATAGGTTCCGTCACTTTGTAACGAAGGGTTTTGTTTACATAAAGTATAACACCGTCACATCGATTGAGATTATGTGTAGTGTAATATGTGTTAAACTTATTGCTTAGGGTAGGAATAGGCCTTTTATCCAAAATGTGGCATTCAGTCATTACTAAGATGTCACACTCCAATTGAAGTGAGTGTAACGTAACTTGGAATGCGTTAAGGTTCTTATATATACTCCTTATGTTTTGAGTAAGTACTGTGAGGTGACTCATTGAATGTTTAATGTGAAAACGACAGTCCACTGGTTTACATAAAATAGCCTGGCTAACCTCAATTTTGTCTATATCTGTACACGTTTGAATGGTGCTATCCATTAA
This sequence comes from Spicauda simplicius, assembly GCA_949699795.1. Lineage (NCBI taxonomy): Eukaryota > Metazoa > Arthropoda > Insecta > Lepidoptera > Hesperiidae > Spicauda > Spicauda simplicius. Next base: position 17,798,929 of record OX453065.1, read on the forward strand.
GAAACTGGGATAATAGGGGTGTCAAAGTCAATATATTTGAAACACAGTTATACTCAGCATAGTTTCTGTATGGTGGGTAAATTAATACGGATAGAAATTTCCAGTTATTAGTATAAAATGCAATAAAAACATGTGTAAAATATTGTAAGAATAAGTTTACGAGTTTGAGTGAAAGTGTGATAGTGTTATGTATGATTTGTAAGAATAAGTTTGCGAGGGAGAGTGAAAGTGTTATAGTGTTATGTGTGGAGTGTAGGTATAAAATGTGATTTGTAGTGTATATGGTGTTGTGTAAGTGTAACATTTATTTTAGAACAAAAAATAACCAGAAAACCTGTATAATTTTAACTAAACATAGTCACGTATTGTTATCACGGTCACTAAGGTTTTTAACGTGAGATTCACTTAGTATTTTAATGATAGGAGATGTTTCATCCTTTCTCACTAACACGTCACCTAGGGATGTCCAACAAAATTTATATTTCTTAGCCCTGGTCAGCTCTCTTGCCAGATAGAATAAATGGTTGCCTTTTTGCGTCAAGTGATCAGCTAGATATATCGGGGTTTCAGGGCACTTCAAACCTAGGTGTAAAGAATTTAGTTTATTGCTTTTGTTTTGCATGTTATGTTTTTTTGCTGCTGACTGATATTCATTTTCTGTGTATATGTAGTGAGTTCCACCACAATGGGTCGTTTATCAACTTTTAATGAGGTTCTATAAATATCCTTTATGTCACTTTGTTTAATATCTATTTTAACAGTCGTTGCTAATCGTGTGACCATGCTAAGTAAGCAGGACTTCGTTTCATTTTCTACTCTGGGTACGTTCTTTAATTCAAAAGAGCACTTCCGCTGGGACTTTTCAAGCTCCTCTATTTTATTCTCCAGCAAAATTATGTGTTCTTTATCTCTCTGTCTGGCTTTTTCCGTTTCAATTACTCTAGATTTCAATTCTTCAAATTGGTTAGATAAAAAGTTCGTCGACTCTTCAATAGATTTTAAGCTGGACGTAATTTTAGCTGTTTCCTTAGTTTGTTGCGCCATCCACGATGAAAACATGTCTTTCATCTCGTCCTTAAATTTAGAGAAATCTGTATGAGAATCATCGGAGCGCGTACGCTTAGATCGCGTACTAACAAAACACGCTGAGGGCGGTGATTGTAAGTTTGTTGTGGATTGTCGCAAATTCGAATCGGAGCCAGATTTAGCTGGTGAATGATACATTCTAAACTCGAAATTCTCATAGCGTCCGTGAATCTATCCTGTTGAGTAATCACGATTGTCACAGTACCTACACGCAGTGTATAACTCAATATACGCCGACTAGAAGGTACACGGTTGTAAACACCAAGCATACATCAATAGTACACCTATGTACCTATAACTTATATTCTTCGTGACGTTGATTCACAATAATTATTTTACAAGTAGAATAAAGATGTGAAGACGCCGTAGTCGATACTTGCGTTCGTAGGCCGTAGCGAATAGCGTAGACTCGGTGGAACAATACGAAGCGTAGCAATAAGTGATCGTCTACGCGGCGGTAGATGAGGGAGATAGCAATCACACTTTCTCGTCGTTGCAATCAGTATCGTGTTCGCGCTTGAGATAGAAGATGTAATTCTTGACGTGAGGAAGCGAGAGAACAATTTTTGTTTATTCCGCTCACGTTACGCTACGTCCGCTCACGTCGGAGGCGCGGAGGAAGAGGAGTTTTATAAAACTAGCTGTCCCGACAAACGTTGTTTTACCATGTAAAAAATTAAAAAAATGTTAAGGGTGGACAACCCTTAAGGGGTATGAAAAATAGATGTTGGCCGATTCTCAGACCTACTGAATAAGCATATAAAATTTGGTAAAAATCGGTCAAGCCGTTTCGGAGGAGTATGGCAACAAAAACTGTGACACGAGAATTTTATATATTAGATACACCTTGAATAAAAATCATCGCCATGAAATAAAACTCACATATTACTTACATTTAGTTAACTTCATATAATTCTTTCTTCGCTAGGCACTTGTAGTTGCTGTCGATAATGCATCATCCGATGACTTTCATAAGCTAGGTTGAATTAATTCAGATGAATTCAACAGAGTCCATGAAAGGCCACCTGACAATATGACGTGACATCCGTAATTTCTTCTCCTTGTTCTTTTTCTTACTTCTTATACTCCTTTTTTAACATCTAACAGCGAATGCCTACTTCTTTCCAACTACTTCTTTAAAGGTAGTAGGGAAAAAGAAGTAAGTTCCCGCCGTGATGATATTGATACGAGTATGTACTTCTATTGCATTTACACTGCAGGATATTCTTATATGATCTTCTTAACTGTTGAAATGATTTATACAACATGCATATCTTGAACATTAACATTAACAATAACGACATATGCTGTCAGGGGATGCCGTATCCTATTCTGATCTCGAAACTACAGGGACATCGGAACTCGCCTGCTACTAGGAGTTATGAGTTATTTTGTTGATAAATTTTAATCCGGTAGATTCAGATCAGGACTAGATGACGGCCAGTTAGCTAATACGACTGGTAGGAGCTCCACTCAATCGAAACTCAAAAAGTGACCCACTACGTTCAGGTAGGTACTATCCTTTTATACCAATGAGTAAACAACTGCAGCCGATATGACGATAACAGATATCACGTGGTTTACAGGAAAGCCTTTTAAGACGCGTTGAGCGAATATTAGTAGGAGTAAACGCATAGCACTTCTCTACTATTGTACTTATACAGAGGTAAATCCTCTTAATATTAGGTATAAATGGGAAAGTTTATTGGGGATGTGTCTGTGTTACTTACTATTTTACTAAGATGAGTGTTTCATAGACTTTAGCAAGAGAGGGAAGTGATGAAATGGGGCGGTAACAGAAGACGCATCACCGGTCTTCAGTGATGTGTTGAAAATAAGGGTAAGCGGGTCGGTAAGTGTTCTGGCACATTTGGATAAAAAAGTGAAGGTAAGCCATTGGATCCCATGCCTTGTGTATGTTTAATGTAGTGAGGGCCCTTTGTACCTGCATTCTTGATAATGGCACTGTGTGAGTGGTATAATTTAAGTGGTTTGTGAATGAGTCATCTTTTAGGTTGGTGTGATTACCCGGCGAAGTGTTGTAGACTGATGAAAAACAACTAGCAAACATATTACCGATTTCGGTACCATTACTGGCAGTCTCGTTGCCAAGTCTCATAACAGAGGGATAAGTAGGTACTACTGCATTTCCTTTTATGTTTTATAAAGGACCAGAAGAATTTAGGGTTGTTTTTGATTGAATTTTCTATTTTTATATGGTACCTTGTAACATAAATTTATCATGTCATTGCATCTTTTTTGTAAATGTTTTATAGGTTATTTTGTATAAAGGATTACTCTATTTATTAAAGCGCTTCCTAAACTTTTCTTTTTCACGTATTGTTTTTATTAATTGTTTAAATAACCACACAGGATGTTTGTTTGAATGTTTCGACTTTAAAAGAACAAATACCGAAATGAGTGCTCTAATCCTAGTATAGAAAGCGTCTACCATTTTATCAACCGATTTACAAGACTGAAAATTCCTCCTCCCATGAAATTAGTCTATGTTAATGTTGCATAAACGGACCGCTATTTGATACGGTATTTTGACTCAAAAAAATCTTACCGTGTAGGTCAGTTTATATGGGCGCTGATGATGAATAACGCCATCTGTTGCTGAGTATTTGGAACTATTAATATGTATATTGTATAATCACACCATCTATCGCTGTATGTGGAACTATTAAAGTATGTGGAACTAATAAAATATTCAATTAATCATGTCATACTAACATAGGTTTGTCGGTTTCAAATATTTTTATTATAACTCGATAATTACCTATTATTTTGAAACAATGTTAAAACATTTTACTCCCTTTGAATTCAAATAACAATTTTTTACTATAATAGTATGAAGCGTCATCTATTATCAAATAATTTATTACCATCGATATGAAGTTAAAACATGTTATTGTTCTATTTTGGCTTATTTTGAAACACTTTGTTATTCTAAAAAAAAAATTAAAATATGCTGTTATTTTAATACAAGTTATTTGTAACATTATTTATAATGAACATTGTATACCTAATTATAAAATAACAATAATGTTCATAGCTTCAATATTCATAATTATTTATCACAAAAGTTACAAAAGATTATTTATAATAATAATTCATGATATAGATGTTATAATTATCTTTTTCAATTACTGATCGATTTATGAATGTAAGTAGGTATTTTGCTTAAAAGACTATCAATAGTATTTTTACCTTAATGTTCGCTAAAAATGGGCGTGTATGATCAATAACAAAACTTTATCCTTATTGTTGTTGTCCACCCATTATTGTCCCACTGCTGGGCACGGGTCTTCTCTCAGAATGAGAGAGCATTAGGCCGTAGTCCACCGCGCTGGCCAAGTGCGAATTGGTGGACTTCCCACACCTCACACACCACACACCTTATTATAATATGCAATAATAGTAAGGAAACTATTTATGTAACAATTTTCAAATGTTTTAAATATATCGTATAATTGTTGTTTATTTTTGTAATATAAATTGTAATATTTAATTACGTATGGTATTTAAACTTACTGTAGGTATTTTAATGTAAAAAAAACATTGTTGGCCAATATTATGGTTAATAAGCCCACTTCCTTTTTAGGCGAGGGCAGAATTTTGTAAATAAAAGGGATCGAAAATTGTGATCATTCAGATCATTGTCTAAATAAAGTTCGAAGTGTAAACATGTACCTATTTTATTTACTGTTGGGAATTAAGTAAATTAACCAATTGTACATGGAGAATATTTTGTAGTCGATGTAGTCGATGTCATAAAATTAAAAAAATATGTTTTCCAAAAATATTTTCCAGATTTTTAACAACTGAATTAAAATTTAGACTAAATTTAAAATAACATTGATAACTATTAAATTTTAAACTCGATCTACACGCTTTCTACAATTTATACATTTTTATCAATAAAAATGCATAAAAAATGCAAAAAACATTTTTTGCATTTTGTTAAAGATTATGTTTTGTTAAAGATCGATGTTCGATGGTTTGAATCGAAACTTTGTGGAGATTTTTTTCGCATAGGTATTGAACGATAAAAGGCACATTTAACATTTACATTATCCATTATCCTAAAAGCCACCAGTAATTGTAAGGCCTCAAGTACGACTAGTTTTAAAGGAAATACAGCCACTTGTAAAACGTCAAAAATTTTTGATACTTTTTCCTCTAGTTTATAGGACCTAATAAAAGCAAAATTAAAAAAAAATCCTACTAAAGCAATTATGATTAATGTAGGAAGGTTATGAAGGTGAAGTGGGGTGGAGATTTTGAGGGGTTGAGGGTGTGCATCGTAATTGGGAGTAAGTAGGCGTTGGGTGGGGGCATTGGGGCGGAATTGGTAGTAGGAGTGAGGGGGGTGGGAGTTGGACGAGGTTGGGGATTCAGTTCAGAATGGGGTTAGCTTAGGGGTGGGTTGATTTTAAGTGAGGGTCGCAGTTAGGAGGGTCGAGTGAAGGATTTAGCTAGAGGTGAAGATTTCGGCCCTGTGGTTTAGTGATCAGAATAGGGCTACGCTATCCCCTGCCTGTCGTAAGAGGAGACTAAAACGGGGTTCCGGGATTGCGAGCGGCTAGAGTGGGAGCTTGAACCGTCCAGCCAGGCGATCCCGGGAAGGACGGCGGTACGTGTGGTCGCATACCGTCGTAAAGACTAGACGGAACGGAGGCCCAGCCGCCCATGTGGGAGGAGCCCGATGGGGTAACGCGCTCAGAAGATACCGGTTGCGTTCCTTTGGAGAACCCGGAGTCCTCTTTGTAGCGCCGAGGACGTCCACCGGAGGTTTACCATTTAGTGCAGTAAAAATCCCACATAACCCTGCGTTGCTCCCACGGCGTCGGATACTTTTTGAAGGCTTCTCCCTCGAAAACAAAAAAAAACGGCGTCTATAATATGCGAGGAGCAGACTCGAACTTTACTTTTTCGCTGACCGTCGCTGTTAGACTCCCCTCTTTAACAAAGGTAAAGCTACGTCCATGTGAGGCCTACCTACCTACCTACGTGTGATTTTAAAATCAAACAATATTTTTTTACATTAATATACATTAAAATATTTTATTCATTTATAAATATATTGTATTGGTGTACAATTTTAAAATATATTTTATTTAATTTTGTACTATACAGCCGAAGTTCACCACACCTGTATGGAAAAAAAGGGTCCACGAAAATGCATCGATAATAGTCGAGGGAAAAAGACAGTAACCTGCGATTTCATACAAAAATAGTAGGCATATTTTTAACTTTGTAAAAATACCTAAGTATATAGTATACTAACAGTACCAACCTGTATAAAAAGCATTGAGATATGTAAACCAGTTTAGATTACGTACGCTACATCTGTTTTAATTAATAAAAAAAACATAACACGACATGAAAAATCGATATAGTAAACATACCTTAAATTCTTGACGCATTTTCGGCCACCACTGCCATTTATCAAAATTAACTAGAGACCTAATAAATTAGTTAATAATTAGATACCAATATCCGATGACATTTTAAAATATAGGCTGAAAAATATTAACACAGAATATAAAACGAAAAAACATGGAAAATTAATTATACTTACCTGAAATCCTTGATCTCGTCTCCCCCCGGCGCCGTCCCACTATTTTTAAACGGAAACGATTTATTTATATTTAATAAAATGAACCAGAAACTTAAAAAAAAAATTCATGAAAATTCACTGTAAAAATGTTTGCTTGGTCTAATGAAAACCCGCCAGTTCTCACCAGAGCGTTTTTTTCGCTTGAGAACTGCGCCGCGACTGTGTCTTACAGGGATCGTATCCCGCTTTTATGGAATTCGTTTAAGGGGTTAGCTGAGGGGGGTGGGCGGTACTACCCCTAAAGCCATCCTTATTGGTTGGCTTTAGGGGTAATACCCCCCACCCCCACGGGATGTGAAAACGAACTCGTGAACTGATAACGGTCTTTGTTCCTCTTGTGTAAACTAAGTTGAGAGCTTCTGGCTTAAAACTTAAGGATTTGATGTTTTACTCTCTAACTATGAGCAGTGATAGCCTAATGGTTGAAACTTGTCCTCTCGATCGAGAGGTCCGAGGTTCAAACCCAGGCGCGCACCACTGATTTATATGCGTATTAGAAATTAATTATCACTGGTTTTTGATGAAGGAGATCATCGTGAAGAAACCTACACACCCAAGAGTGCTTTAAAACAAATCATTAATGTATTGTTTTGACTTTCGATGAGCTGACTCCATCAACTTCCACACCAGGTGACACCCAAGTGGCGTAGCTAACGCCACTGTCCGCCATACTTACTTATGTGAAGTGTGAAGCAGTTCTTGCGTTTTTGTGGAAGGATGTGGTCGCCAGGTCACTTTTTATATAAGACCACCATCTTAATCGTCAAGAATAGCAACGCATCAGTGATTGACTTCTGATAGAAACCTATACGAATTTGAAATTATCGGTTTCCGTGGGCGCCAGGGACCACTTGCCATCGGGCGGACTGCATGCTCGTTTGCCATTTCAATCGGATAAAAAAAAATAGGAATGACTGAAATATAGGTATTTATATCCCATGTACCTATGCATTGGATTCTCGTACCTATCGATAAACATGGCAATCCATTGAATAACTTATAGTATTTCATACCATGCAGCGTCATCTAGTTCATAAAGTAGGTATCATCTAATGTTTTGCAGTGTTCCGAAACGCCATCTAGTATTTGGACTACAAAATATTTTCAGCGACAAATAACACAGAAGACAACTTAGGTTACTAAAAGTTGGTATACAGCGCCATCTAGAGCGACTTACGTCAAAATACAATTCTATAGCTGACTCAAGAGCTAAGGAAATGTCCGTTTGAGACGTCCTTTGAATCGCTTTTGCTTCTGTTCTTAAGAAGGCACGAAATTTCACGAATCGATCGACCAAACTTAAAATATGTATTATGACACTGTAATATAAACGCTCTATTATTTTTATTTTTCACAACATCAGAATGACACCCAGAGGGTTCCATATTTAGTTCTAGGCAGACAACTAAGTCCATTTAGTTCCCGGATCAGAATAAGGCTACGGTTTCCCCTGCCTGTCGTAAGAGGTGACTACAAGGGGCTTCCGGGGTTGCGGACGCATAGAATGGGAGGTCGAACCGTCCAGTCAGCCACTCTGGGATGGGCGATGGCATGTATGGTCGCATGCTGTCGTAAACACTAGGAAAGAATTTTAAATAAAAGAATAACTGTACTGTTTATCTTTATTCCAATCTCAATAACATAGGTATAAATTTTCCTTAGACCATAGCACCATATAATATATTAGAGTATATTTATAAAAAATATCAACAACAAAAGTATCATAAGTAAAAACCTCTTACACCATTACTACACCTATCTATATAAATGGATAATATGACTTATACCGCAATTACATATTATATACTGCAATTGCATTTGCGTGTGACTTAAAAAAAATTGTCTTCTGAATCCGTACAACTGTATTCCATCAATATTACTAATTAACACTTAAATGCTACATTAGTTACCGTCACATTTCTCTTTACAATTTTGATTTATAAATGTAACATTTTGAATACAATGTCCAACAATTAACTGCTGTATCAACTGCAATTGAATTTATATAGGTTTTTAGTATTTGATTACAGTTGTTTTACAATTTAAATTCATTTTCTGAGTCTAGAGATTATCCTATTAATATACATAGAATTAATTTCAGTAATAATTGCCCTTTCACAAAATTCTATAGCTATGGATACACGTCTTACAATTTAGATTTCCCTTTTTCAACTATTTTATTTAATATGATATGTCCTTCTTCATAGTGAGGACTAAAATGCTCTTTTACTTTCTTCAACCAAGTAGCAATGTTGGGGTACTTTTCACTGGGATCGAAACCTGCCATTCCTGTTGAAAATATCACCATCATGTTTTAATATAGGGTCTATATTAAATGCACCTATTCATGTATGAAAATCAGCAGACATGGTAATGTTTATATAGCCGAGTATAAATTTTGCATAAAAGTCCCATGAAACACAGAGGAATGCTAGGAAATGATGCTTAAAATCCATCTTTCAAGTAGAAAATATAAACAGATAATATAAATTTGCTCAATAGTTATTAATTTAAGTGAAAATCGTCACATTAATAAATGAGTAATTTAATAGACAATTATCATAAAAAACAAAAACATTCAGCATTATAACAAGAGCACATTACAAGTCTATCTGGCATTCATCAGATTCTTTGAAAAACTTCCAATAACTGCAAATAAATATTTCACAAAGACAGAGTTTTAACTTACTTGGTTGTTCTATCTCACAGGCCGCAAGTAAATCCGCAACAGTGATGGAATTTCCTGTGATAAATGGTTTGCCTTGTCCTAGCCACAGGTTGTCAAAAGTATCCAGCGCCAGTATCATGCGTTGTTCATAGTTCGCCACTGTGGTTGCATTGGCTGGTTTTCTAGATATTATTGGATCCAAATGCTGAAATTTACATGTTTTTTTTACTAATAAATATTAGAAACAAGCTTGCAGTCCAGTTGAGGATAAATTTACATTAACAATGCATATAGGGCAATTGGTGTAATAGTGATGTAGGGATGTAACATAAGACACAATTAAATCAGACAAACATTTTTAAGCATATTTTTTTAAGTGATACATGAATTCTACCAATGCTTTTAAGCTAGCTTTGTGGTATAGTAGAAGAGCATACTTGTGATGTAACAAATTTTATTATTTGCACATTCATGGATCCAATTTTGTGGATTTGGATAGGCTGGTCTAGATTTGAGCTTTTTTTTTGGTCATCACAGTTGTAGATCAATTTGAACATTGGTACATTTGGCAACCTTTTTTTGCGAAGCATTGTAATTCAATATTCAGAAAACATTCGCACCAGTTCTTGCCAATGAGAATATCTAAAAGCATGAGGACGCAAATATTTGTTACATTACTAGGGAATACATAATCTAGGGTGTACTTAAATTTTAAAATCTATTAGAAATGTACCTTAACTCTAAAATACATGGATAAGTGAAGCCTTAGGCCTATGTGTTGCCATTCCAAGTATTCATCCACTCTTGCCTGCAACTTGCTGTCCTTCGGGTACAAATAGTCTGGTATTAAGTTTTCTCGTCCCAAGTATTTAATTATGGCAACACTGAAAGTAAAACAGATATCCATTGTTAACCATCATCTATTGACAGGAGTCTAATGGAGCGAGCCAGTCTCAATTTGTAGTCATCATCAAAACCTTTCATTTGTGATCTGTAGTCAGAGCCCTATGAGGGCTAACCCCCCATCACATATTCTGGCAGGAGGCAGTAGGAACTAAGAAAAGCATATTTCAAAACAAGCAGCAACTTATACATTTGTGATTGGTAAAAATATGGTTATACACACCTTTCAGTGAGAATGAATCCATTGTGATCAATTAAAGGTACCCTCTGAAATCTATTGATTGCTGTAAACTCCTCAGTGAAGTGTTCGCCTGGAATATTTTGTAAAAAGTTTATTTAGTAAGACAAATTATATGCAATCCTAAAATCATATAATTGTGTTCTTATCTTCTAGACCTAAAATATTAAGTCGAATCTCGTGCCAAACATGAAAATAACTTTATGCAGGTGATTCTAATAAAAGAGTCGCTAATGAATAATAGTAATCACTTTTAACCTTTGCAACTATGGAAATCGATCACTTTTATACTTCAAAAGGACACTACAGTCGTTAAACCTATCAATCAAATAAAATTTTGCTGTGGCTACTGAACATTATGCGACGTTCGTTTGCTGCTTCCATGTTTAAAAAAATACACATATTAAACTTTTGAAGCTTACCACTAGACAATAACAATATAGTATATAATAGTTAACTTAAACTTAATATATATAATGATCGATTATGTACCTTTTCGAAGATCTACACGCCTAGGTATAAAATCACACTTTGCAGTTTTCAAGAGTATATATAGCGCCCTAGAAGGCTGCGACATAAGGTCGAAATAAAGTTTGAGAGTCATTTTTATTCAAAAAATGTAAGCAAAATGACATATACCCGTATATATAATGTACTCTGTGCGTAGAACTAAACTTTTTGTGATAAAAAGATTTCAAAGTTCATTGTTGACAAGAGGATCAAGTGACACAGGACAATATACGTAAACAAACTGCATTTGTGTATGTTTTAGCCTTTTAGGGATGTTCGCTATACTTCGATGTGTTGAATTCACTCGATGTTCATACGATGCATCGACTCGATCTCAATTAAATTATTGACACAACACTGCGAAAATGAATCACATAAAAAAAAATCTATGTAAATTGCATTGGTTTGAACGGGTAAGTGTAGGAATAACGTTCACACGAATTTGCAGATATGTTACCAAATGTACTATCTAAATTAAAGTGTAAAGATGTAAAGAAAGATGTGCTAGTACTAAATTAAGGTTAATAAAGTAATGATAAAATACATCTCTTTTTCTCACTTGAGCAAAAGTAAAGAGTAGGTACAATTTATAAATTACTGAATGAAAGAGTATAAATAAATACTTTATTGACTTTTATATATAGTTGTATACTTAACAACCCTATTTTTTAGCTAAACAGTGATGATAAGAGCTGTGATAATATTGATTGTTTATTTATCGACTTCAATTAATGAATATTTATTTTTGGTTGATAGCACAAAACAATAGTATTTCCTAAGAAAATGCTGTGTGGAAGTTTTACGATAATTTTGAAGAAGAAAAATATTCGGCAAAATGTCGACTTTGTTGAAAAACAATAGGATATTGTGGCAACACATCCATTATAATTACCCATAAAAGAAATGTACTGTTTTTTGGAAAGCATTAATGAAAATTTATAAAATAAAAATAACGACAGCAATACAATAAATAATGAAGTCGGTTAAAAATACATGGATAGTTTTTAAAATCTCTGATTCGCTACTGTCAACGAGCTTTGCTAAATTGGTTATTAAAGCTGATAAAATAACTGTGTACAAGACGAAAAATGTGTTCTTGCGCCAAAACCTCAGAAGTCTGTCATGTCAATTTTGAAGAAGTGATTGTTACTAGGAGTGGTGATAAATCATAAAAAACTGCCCTAATTTGTGATATATGTATAAGGAAATATAAATGCAACCAACCATTTACTATTGTCAAAAATGTAGGCAATAGCAATTTGATTTAAATTATATGTCGCGATATAAATTTCCCAATAATGCAACGTTCATTCGATGGGTTTACAACAAATACGCAGCATTATCTACAGCCTTCAAAATAAGTAGTGAAATAATAAAACCTATACTCTTATGACTGATATGTGGTCCAATACGATGAGTATGTATTGAAGTTTTTCGGGAAGAACAGCATACTTTGCTTTTGGTACCGAACTACTTTCAATAAGTCTAGTACTGTATGATTCAACCAAACGTCATACTCTAGAACCCATTACTGAGTTGCAAGGCAGTTTTGCTTAATATTTTAAAGCGAATCTCGTTAAGTTCTGTGAACATTACCCGTAGAAGCAAATATGCAAATTCATTATTTACAGAATCGATCTATTTAAAAAAATACTGTATTGACCAAATTCACTGCAAATTCTAGTATGAATAAAACATAATATCAACATATCATTGACATTAAAAATAAACAATATCAGGATTTCTTAAAACATCAACATTTTTATCCAATATATGTTTTTAATATCGATGTTTTTAATCGATGTATCGGACAACATCGATGTATATTCAAAGTGGACATCCCTAGTACGTTTGACTTTGACCGACAGAAGGAAATCTATTACTCGTAGGTATTTAAATAAAACAAATGTTTTCCGAACTTTGAATTTATTAAATAAATATTTATCTGTACCTACGCAAACATATAATCTTGGAAGAATTCTATTCTATTCTAAGCATATACATTGAAAAAATTTCATGATATTTATAACTCATAACGAATAATATTATTTTCCGCCATGAATTTTTTTTCTATTTTTAATCTGTTCCAATTTTGACAATGTCAAATTTGACATAAAAATTTTTTGGGAAATTGTAATTTGGATAGGGTTGCCAAGGTAGGGGTTTTCCCCCTAGATTTCGGGGAAATAATAGTAGGATGGGGATTTATTAGGGGTGTAATATTTTTAGGGGTACTTTTAGGGGTTTTTTTAACTTCAACATAATTTATAGGTGTTTTTAAAGGGAAGTTTTCCACCAGGCTGCATAATCATGCCTCATGAGGAAAAAAAAAAGGTAATGCAGTACACCCAATGACCTTTTTTTTCGTTGGCAGGGAAAATCCTACGACCTGATTCAGAAATACGGGAGGAATTCCAATTCATAATTCATCGTGGGGATTTTAGGGGTTTTTATGGATTCTTTAGGGGGATACATTTTTGAGAGTTGATAACCCTGAATTTGGAAAGTGACATATACAGAGTGAACTGAATTGATCAGACAAGTTTTTTTTTATGAAATTAAAGCAAGTTTGAAATAATACAATATAAAATTTATTATCAATGCCTTCTTGTGTTATACCGACATGCAAAAATGCTACGGGAAATGCTAAATATAATTATAAACAAGGTATTTCATTTCACCAGTAAGTAAACATAAACCTGTTCAAGCATATATTTTTATGTGTATGTCTAATTATTTTATTAAAATTCGTTTTATGTCACACTTCCTGCCCACGAATGAGTAATGAGTATCTTTATGAAAATTTTATACATTTAGTATAAAATTTTTTGTCTGTTCTGTTTAAAATTTCTTACCACTTTTGTTTTAGTTTTCCTTGCGATGAAGAAATTAAAGAACGCTGGATTGAAATTGTCCGTAAAACCCGGCTTGATGAGTTTTGGAAACCTTCGGATAGTACCATGATTTGTTCCTTTCATTTTGATACTAAAGATCTCTATGAAACACAAAGTGGTTTAATGAGAATACGAAAGGGTGCTATACCATTTAAGGTAGCTATTACACTCTTATCTATTATAACTTATCTATATGGCCTGTAGCGATGTCATTCTAAGGTAAATGTTATCCTAACTTCAGGGACCTAGAATTGTACTCCATTTTATTTCAGTCTAGCAACCGTTCCAACCAAAGCAAGCTTCATAGCATAGTTATTAAGTTGAAGTAGATGGCATGTGCCCCAACTATAGACTGACAAATGTCATGCACATTTTCTATTTAGTGGTGACAATTTTAACTTGGATATTGCTTCAAAAAAACACATTACGTTTATATGAACACTGTGTTAAATAAACATGATCAATGATAATAAATTGACTGTAATTTTGCTTCCAGAATGTTGCAACTCAGATAATCAATCATGATACCCGCATCAAACTAGAAAATGAGAATGAGCCTGAGGCATCAGTTATTTATGTATGTATGTTAATAATTCCAAAATTTAATTTGATTCTTTTAATTTCAGAAGTGACTAATTTTATTTTCAGATTTCAGAACAGTTACCTGACACAATATCTGACTCCAGTTTAAATGATATTCAATTTGACACATCTACAGAAATTAATCTAAGGTCTCAAATAAACCGAAGAATTAAATATCTTTACAAATACAAACAAAAAATAAAGATGTTACAGCAGAGGAACATACAGATTAGCAAAAATAATAAATATTTAAAAGAATCAATATTAAAATATTTAGAACAGAGATTTTTGCAACAAAATGTAATCGAGTGAGTAAATGTGCAATTTGTAAAAAATACAAAAAGTTACATTAAGTTTTATATGTATGCCAATCTATATACTATATGAATAGATAATGGTATTGATATCAAACTTAATGTGCGTTATTAAAGAAATATACGAAAATAAATGTGGTTCTTGAAAAACAAAAACTGTCTTTTAATGTTTGCGTTTATTATTCAAGATGATATTAAAATGTTATCGGCGATGTCCTATATAACAGTTCGATCATGGGTGGCAATCAAGTACTATCAAAAATTTGTGCGATTTCATAAAATACTTTTCTTTCTATGATATATGAGGGTGTCACACTGCACGATACAAAGACCTATTTGCATCATCCACATTCCACACCATGCATTGCCCATCTCATATGTACAGGCGTGGACATACCATAATAAGGATAAGCATTAATTGAATAATTTCAATTACATAATTAGTGATTTAAATTTTATAAACAATACGTTCGCTTTTTTAACTTTGTAACATTTTATTTCATGGCAAGTTTTAATGTCACCGTCAATTTTTTTTTAAATATGAAAAGGGATGTGCCGGTTTTATATATCAAAAAAATAATCGTTACCAAAACAAAATAAGAAATACCTTCCTAATAAAATTTATGTGTTGTCGGTCTTTATACGATTTTAGCTTTTATTGCTAATATAAATTTTCATTGAATCAATATTTTTCATAAGATCAATGAAATATATAATCGGAAACTGGTCGAATTGATATTTATAAACTTTATTAGCCTAATATTGCGGTAAGCGAAGTGCTTTTATTAATTGTGTAACACATTATTGTCACGAAATTTATTACATAAATTTCGTGACATTTACATTTACATTATTGTCACAAAATTTATGTAATAAATTTCGTGACACTATTAAAATCTATTAAATTGTTTCATGATTAAAATCTTTTTAAAAGTTTATGTACCCAACCTAGATCATTCCAAGACAAACTAAAATTTAAATGTATTTTGTAATGTTACATCAATTTAAAAGTTATCGATTAAATGTCAAAATAAAAAACATATTTAGTTATTTACGTTCACAACACTAATTGATAATTTTAGAACGACGCCGTGATAGAGAATTAGAGACGAATATAAAAAATATAATTCGCTGACTAATAGAAATCTAAGAGAAAAGCTGCATGATGGCATCTCTTGATCTTTTAGCGCCGCATTTGCCGAAAATAAAGATCCCTGATCCTCAACAATTGGTTTACAAGGACGAGTGTGTGTATTCGTTTGACAACCCGGTGAGTTGCAATTTGTTTTGTAACCTACAAATATTCCTCGAATTTAAGTACACATAATTACTAAGCTTTTAGGCTACATAATTCATTTTGAAAATCTTTACAAAGTCTCATTTACAATTTTCATTTCTTGTAAAGCTTTTAAAATTTTATTCTAACATCATAAAAAATATTATAAAGATTGATGACTGAAAATTAATACAAGAATATGTAATTTACTCTAAAAATCCACAAGTTAATGAATTAATATTAAGTTTTATAGTTGAAAAGCGATATTAAACAACGGGACTAGATTAAATCTTTAGATTTAAATCGTGTTTGCAAAGTGTACTTCCTAATTACCGACACTATACCTTCTTACTCAAAGCTTAAACTATGAGTGTTTCACCTACATTATGTTACATTATGTGTGATGGTAAGTGGTCATTGTAGCCCATAGACATCTGTAAAAAACTACAAACAGGACATTGTTGATATCTGAAGTCAATAACAGATGCGTTGCTACTCCTGTGGACTACACAACAAAACAAAAAAGGCTTCACGCTAGAAATAGGTGTTGTGGGGGTACTTCCCCGATGAACTACACTGGTTCTACCACATGTAAATACATGCACAATAAGTTGGCAGACATTTATGGTCTGCACATATCTTAATTATCAGTTTTTCATACATAAATATAGAAACAGTGCAACATAGTATAATCAGTAATCTTTTGAGACTGAATTCCACAAATATACATGATAATATAACTTATACCATTTATTTGTCCTTGGATCAAAATAATTTTCTATGTCACTCTTTTTCATTGTGTTGTTATACTCAAAGTACTGACAGTCAGCGAGTTATATTTGTATGTTATTAGACACTCTATGTAATTTTGAATGACAATACTACTAACTAATTAAGTAAGATTATAATAAAAATAAATGAGCTAAGTCATCTTGCCCAAATGCCCAAAGGCTGTGGTAGAGGGACTCTCTTTAAAAATTCATTTAATAAACATAATACTATCCATGCCTTATCAATTTTATTTTTATTACAAGAATACATAAGGGATCCTAGCTAAAACTTCAGTAATGTGAATCAAGGTGTAAAAAAATTCTTTCAACGCATATGCTGCGGTACCTGATGATAATAGAACAAAAAATGTTTTACAATAAAAGACAACATATTAAATTGATATGTTGTCTTATATTTTAATGTCAATATTATCAATACAGGACACTATTGCCAATGACCAGTGTGCTCCAACGAAAAGCAGTCGAAGCATTAACATTACTTTAAGTTTTTTTGATTTCATTTGTCACCAACACACATGCCAGGTGTGTTGATTATTGACCAAATTCCCAGTACACAGGATGAGGGGGAGATGTCCAGAAGTGGATCGCAAATGTATTATGGTTGGATAGATTACATTATAGTCTGCGCGATCAAAGTTGCGTTGGTTCTACTAGTATAAAAAAAACATAACCGTTAATAACTTTATATTGCTCACATTATTGCGTTTGCACACTTTGAGCGTGAAATTGTATAATAAATTTTACAATATGTTCCGGATGAGTCAAAGAAATTTTAATTCTGTATATATTGAAATTCATCTTCAAATGACTAGTATTGAACTAGTAAATTAATACTCATACTCCCACTATTACTTTTATATCACAGAGATATAAAAAATAAAACAGCTGCCATTTCATACTGACTGGAGCATTGGTAAAAATAATAAAACCAGTAATTATTTGATAACATTGATCATACTTTAGTGGTGCAACAGACACAAATTACAATTATGTGACACTGTGTGTCAATTTGTTTTTTATTATTTGAGACAGTGGTGAATAGTTACACAGGAACAATGACATTTTCCTTAAAGTATTTTGTGTTCATGAAGTTTTTAAAAGCCTGATATATGTTTGCAATAATATTGAATATGGACGTTCTAATACCATGCATTGAGTATGAGCAAAATATTAGTGACAGAAATGTGTCAAACATTACTGGTGTCCAAAATAATATGTTGTATAGTAACTCACGAGTTACATAGGTTTTCATATTGGGCTTTTTTACATCCATAACATGTATTTTGGTAAGAATGATTGTTGATATTGTAATCGGTATGAAATAACTCACAACTGCCACCACAAACATGTATAACAAGAGACCCTTGTTGTCTGTATAACACATTTTCATACATTTCTCATTAGCTTTTGGGTGTCGAATAGATTTTAATGTAGTAAAGTTGAAATTGGTATGGTTGTTAAAATTATTGATGATTTTCAATACATTATTTAACACTGAATCTATTTCTCGTGATGCATTGGACATGTTTTCATTATCTTGGATTTCGAAGAAATTTACTGGTGATTGGATGTATTTCAGCTGATCTGTTGCATTATTTTCAAAGTCTGTTGCATTGCATCCTTTACTATATAGGTCCAACATAGCCGTACATGACTCGTCCAGATTGCGAGCTTGTAGCATTGTAATCTCTTTTACTCCCACTGGGTACATTGCTAAAGCTGTGATAATTGGTACAATCCAATGTACAGCAATAGTTAGAATGGAGACATTTTTCTTCCAAAAATTGCAAATTCTCTCATATTTAAACTGCCCCTCTGTAACATCTTCGCGAATTTCGCGCACAATATTTTCGTCAGCTTTTTCCTTTATGTTTCCTAGCATTTTAAAATGCATGTAGTTATCGATGATTAGGCTAAGGAAACTATTTACCATTGATACCACGAGAGGCCCGTAGCCTAACAGAAGCGAGGTAAACCCGCAGCTAACATTGTCCACAGAACTGACCAAGTCAGCTATTCTTTCTTCCATGTTATGTATTTCCATGTTGGTAAGGTTGAACGAGTAGACAGCTCGACTGATGAAAGCTACACCGATACACATAAGGAGCATATTCTCCGATAACAACAGAGAGGAGAACGCAGTCCCTCTTACCACTCGTCGTAAGTTGAACAGGCTAAGCGCAAATCCGCACAAAATAAGAAAGGTGCCGAGGTATAAATCGCTGGTATTATACATTTTTACGACTTGATTGACTGCTCACAGACGAATGGTTTCTGAATGTGAACAGTACCCTCATGTTTTGCGGACTTCCGTTGAGGTGATATCTATTATCGCTATGCAAATTATAGGGGTTTTAAAATGTAAACTGGTAATTTTTTGTGTTTTCACTTCGGATCAATATTAAAAGAAAATTTCAATTTGTATAACACAACTATACCATACTCAGACAAAAAAGATTAAATCAACGCGTCACGAAGCATTACATTAAAGCCCATTTTAAATGCAAGCTGAAAGTTTACAACCGAGGAATAACATGGGTTGGAAATGTTGGAATGAGTTCCAAATTACTATTTTTAATATGATATCGGGATTTAAACCGTATCGTCTTTTGTGTTATAGTAACTGCTGACCGTATGGGTTATTTATCAAAAGTATATTCTTATATATACTTAACTGTTATTTGTTCCAGGAATCAGAAACAGGATTGTACGTATCGTTGACATCTTTCCTGGGTTTTGGCCGCAACTATGTGGAACAGTACTTTCAAAAGACGGGGAACGCCGTATTTCTGCACATTCGCAGAGAGAAGAAACCGGTAAGCATTCTTCGTATGAAATTGAAGTAGTAAACTAACATGCTACTTTCCTGATAGCAAGTTTTGGGGGCAAGTGGGGTCGATTAGACTCCAAAAAGGATTTAAATGTCTAAGTTCGACGATCATGTAATTCGAGGTATCGCATAATTTCCATAACCAGAATTGAATAACATAGCTGAAATTACGTACCGCGATGGGGACGCAAGAATCGAATCATGACAAGTTCCTAATTATAATATCATGACAATAGTCGTTAATTGTTTTTGAGTTAGGGAGGCCTGCAAGTTTAATTTTTAAAAAATACCGGCCGGCCACATGGCTCGTAGGACCGATGACCGTTGGCAAAGGAAGGTTCTCGAGTGGCGACCACGTTTAGGCAAAAGGAGCACAGGGCGCCCCCCCACGAGGTGGACTGGAAGAAGACAGCGGGAAACCGTTGGATTAACAAGGCACAGGACCGGTTGGAGTGGCGCCATTTAGGGGAGGCCTGTGTCCAGCAGTGGACCTCAAAGGGCTGATGGATGGATGGAAACAATTTTATTATATCCACATAATCAATTTGTTCTATTTTCTCCGTTCAATATATACTTAACCTTATACTATATTATGACTGTATCCGTCATTCAGATCCCGGAACCGGAGCAGACCGGCGACGGTCCGGAAAAGAAGATAACGCGTCTCGCGATCGGCGTGGAGGGCGGCTTCGACCCCGACTGCGGGAAGCCCAAGTATACGTACACAAACCACTACAGCGTGGTCGTGCTGCCCGGCTTCCACACCTACCCGTGGCCGGATGCCGCGTTGCCCGATGTGGTAAATATTTTTTTTTACTGCAAGTGTGTATTTTATAAACTCTAATATTATGTTTGTTAGTTTATTGCTAAAGCAGAGATTTAGCCACAAGTCCCATCATTTTTTTTGTCTTAAAAGTTATTATCATATTGTTTAATCAGATGTCATGCCATGTTAGAAACATTTGTCCCAAATAATTACATCGTTGTCAATACATGACCCCATTATTTTAATTAAATTAATTTAGTAATGAATGTAAGTACCACCCTACATCTAAGATATATGTATGTTTTAAGGTAAATAAGGCAGTGCAAGCTGTCATAGACGCGGAATCACCATTCAAGATAGCCGAAATGGCCGCACTGCAAGGCACTTGGGACGGCGAAGCTCGCGAGGTGTCTGTGTATGTAGAAATCTGTACTTATATATTAAAGTATTTAGGTGTATTTAATTCCTGAAATTAAATGATATTTAATTTTGTAAAATAGAAAACGAAATTTGTCAGGACTTTTACAAATACTGAGCTAACTTTGCAGACAAGGTCACATTCTCAACCAAATTTGATGAGATTATAACTATCATTACGTTATTGACCTCATAAGAGTACACAAAGCATTTTTTCTCGACGTAGAAAAAGGATACTTTAATCTATGAGAGGAAAGGAAATGCGGGTAAGAACTGGTAATCCTTAAATGATGCTGGGACTCTAATAAAGTAATGGTTTTTTCATAATTACTTGAAATGTTTTCGGTGAAGGAAAACATCGTGAGGATACCTACACACCCGAGAGTTCTTTTCAATTCGCATTTGGCCAGACTATGGCCTAAAACTCTTTCATTCTGTGGGAAGACACGTTTCCAGAGGTGGGACAATAATGGGTTGTACACCAAGCTTGGCGACATGATCCTCCTACGGCGAAAGTTTCCTTGATCATTGCTCATAGATTCCCACAGGTTCGTTAAATTTACCGTGTGAAAAACTTTCAGCCACGCGGTGAGTTTGAAGCAACTAGACAACGGTGTGAAAATACCACCCTCAGGATGGAAGTGTGCCAAGTGCGACCTCACAACCAACCTGTGGCTGAACCTCACGGACGGCTCCATCCTGTGCGGCAGACGCTTCTTCGACGGATCTGGAGGAAATGACCACGCGGTAAGTTAACGGTAACAAGTTTAATAAAATCGTAATTTTCATGAATGCTTAAGCGATGCCGATATATTTTTGTGCAAGATATTTTAAGCGTGTTGCTTTACTGCGATGAAATTTTCGCAGGTTGTTTAGGTGGCACTGAAGTTGTGAAAAACAACTTACGAATTATAAAGACATTTCGCAATTCATTTGCGTCACTCGCTCCTGAATAACTTACAAAATTTCTAAACACCTTTATGAGCGAGAACAGAATTGGCAATAAAGAAACACGCACATTAAACGTTTCGTTTTCAGCTATCCCTTGCAATGTACTTTGCAGTGAAAGGCGATAACATGATGAATTATTGTTCCAGAACAATAATTCATCATGTTTTCGCCTTTTTTTAAGTAATGAAACTTTGCACGGTTATAGTTTTTTTTTAAATCACGCTTTCTACACTCATAGCCCCACAGTAGGATTTTTTCCTGTTTCGTGGGTACCATGGACACACACAAGACGAATACACAAACACCCAGACCCAGAACAGGAATCTAAACTCATCATTCAGATACCTGTCTGGCCGGGAATCGAACCCGGGACCCATTGCGCGTCAGACCGGTATGGTAACCGCTGCGCCACGGGGGTCGTCAGACGTGGTAGTGGTAGTGGACGTGAACGGAGAAGGAATACAGAATGTTCATATTTTTTTCAAATAATGCCTAAAACATACATAAAATCAATTAAAAACACATTACACACACTTACGTGCATTTGTCACAAACACTTCAATAATAAACGAAATAGAACATTCAATGTCTTACTATGAAAACACAACGTCAAAAATGTCAGTGTCTCTGTCAAAATACCCGCTGTTGCTTTTAAATGTGGTTTAGCTAATTATACCTCTTTCTATATTTAACGGGTGCGTTCAAAATTACTTGAAAATTATTACATTATATTTGAATTTGAGAAATATTCGTACTACTTTGGACAATACGAAGTTTAGTTTTTTAATTCAAATTACGGTCGAATTTCGACCGATGTGACGGGTGACTAGTGTGATATAATTGTACAATGAATGTTGTGAAATAATAAAATCATGATACTCAGGTGGAACATTTCCGCGAGACGGGTTTCCCGTTGGCGGTGAAGCTGGGCACCATCACGGCTGAAGGCAAGGGCGACGTGTTCTCGTACGCGGAGGACGACATGGTGGAGGACCCGTACCTCGCCCAGCACCTGCAGCACTTTGGGATCAATGTGCAGCAACTGCAGAAGGTAACCGTCACTACTAAAACCTGTTATTGAAATTGCTAAAACTTTTTTCTTTAATATTATTGTAAAGAGTTAAGAGTAAGTTATAAGTGATATAATTATATCGAAGATGGAAGCAAGATTGCGGTTGAAAGCTTATAATTCTCCAGGGTTTCATTCTTGAGGCACTAAGTCTGCACCTATTTTATTTAAATAACAGTGTTAGCTCTGCTGTGTTCTAGTTTGAAGAGACACTTGTATCAGGCGTTTCAACTTAAGGTCACTCACGCTTACTAGACGCGTTAGAAGTTATATACGTCTTTGGCGTAACAAAGTGAAGTAATGTTTTAAAGAATTTTATCTTTCGCATTGTCGTTTTTTCAACAAACGTAGGATACGTTTGTTGAAAAAACGACACTAACAAAAGGAAAAAATCTAAAATGTTAACTATAGCTAAATTCAGGGTGTCGGTTATTCGTGACGGTGTGCGTGCGCATCGTAAAAATTTACTCTAATCATTATTCCCTAACGCGCCAAAACAAAAGTTCATAAAATGGTGGATAACATCGGCAGACGGACAAATCGATGGTGGAGTTGGAGCTGGAGCTGAACCGGCGCAGCGGCGAGTGGAGCGCGCTGCAGGAGTCGGGCAGCGCGCTGCGGCCGCTGCACGGGCCCGCGCTCACGGGGCTCAACAACCTCGGCAACTCCTGCTACATCAACAGCGTTGTGCAGGTACCTTACAATTGCAAGAATGTGGGTACATGATATGATGTTGCTATATTTTATTTTTTTATCACACCAACAGTAAGCTGTAACATTTTACATCTAAATATAACTATTTTATGTATGTAAGCTAATTATAGGCATGTACTATTTACATAAAAGACGTGTTATTTTTATTTATTATATAAAGGTAAGTTCTCCAAGTTCTGCCTGTCAAGGCATGCAAAAATTTCAAATTACAATCATTTTTAAGCGCAAACTATGTAGCATTGATTGGGAGAAGATGCTGGACCTTGAAACACAGTTTCGACTACCTCAGGGTCCAGAGGCTTTAGATGACTGTAATGTACTTACTTTTTTGTGTCAATAAAGTTATCCTTGTTATATTATTATTGATTATGATATTCAATTGACGTCTGTTTAATTAATTCAATAGCTAAAAATATTGTGCATTAATATTATATTACAATAAATATATAAAATGTTCTACATAGATACGGATGTAATTGCTACAATAATTTCGGGCAACGATAACATGCAGAATTATATAAACAGCGAATCTTATTAATATTATAAATGTGCAAGTTTTTCAGCTTGTATGTATGTTTTTTACTTATTTACTCAGAAGTCGGATTTTACTAAATTTGGTATACCTACAGATAGATACCTGACACATGAGACAGTCATTACCGTAGTAAACGTGATCAAAGCGGACGAAATCACGGGAATAAGTTATTGTCTATAAAAATACTATTTGAATGAATTGATCCGCACTCTGCTTCAATGCAAATGGTGCAAGATTATTGTTAAAATATGGACAATAGTGATACTATATAAGTTATTATTTTACAGTAATAATTATTTTTCTAACTAAGACAGTCATTTTCTTGCGAGAGGGACATACGAACACTGCTATCATAATTATGTAGTTGTCCATGAGCATTGTAACCACTCTTACATAATATCAAAATTAACCTAACCATGTTGTTTTTAATCTTTTAAATTTCTAAATATGTTACTTAAAACAAAATTATTAAATGAATTAAATAAAATTTTAGGTAATTTTCCGTATGCCAGACTTCATTCGTCGTTTCGTCGAGGGTGCTCCAGAAATATTTTCCACTTTCCCTGACGACCCTGTTAATGATTTTAATGTGCAAACGTAAGTATGTTTAATCTATGTTTTTTTATGAGTAGGTACTGGCATTCGTTGTTTTGTTTATTAAAAGAAATATAATTTCAATTCCATGAATGGCTTTGTAAACAACGTATTTTTCGAAAACGCGAGGAGTGAAATCACATAAATCCACAGAAATATAATTATTACAAACATTATTACAAAATCAATTTACTAAGAGAACTATTAACACAACGTGCAAAATGAACATGATGCTCGGTCGGCGCTTGCTTTTATAGAGCCGTATTATTTTCCGGTCATCGGGTAGTTGGAGTCAGTGACAGTATATAACTTACAGCTTATAACGTATGTAAGCTGTAAGTTATATACTGTTACTTAGCAACAAAAAAGCTGATTCTTGTAAAAGAGTCACCTTTGGTTCGAGCTCTTACTTTACTAAACGGCATCACTTTGCCGTTTAGTAAAGTCTAGTTACAAATTTGATTTATTTTTCTCATCTCCTGCTGTATTTCGCAGTACGGCATTATATTGAAAAAATGTACAAACGCAACGATAAATTATCTGTAATGTCTGCAAACCATATAAAGTTAAATAAATAAATAATTTGGTAAATTCCAGCGCGAAGCTGGGCGTCGGTCTGCTGTCGGGTCGCTACTCGTTCCCGAACGAGGAGGAGGGCTCGCAGCGCGGCGTGTCCCCGCACATGTACCGGCAGCTGGTGGGCCGCGGACACCCCGAGTTCATGAGCAAGCGCCAGCAGGACGCGCACGAGTTCTACCTGCATCTGCTCACGCTGATTGAGGTATAACTGTAGTAGATGAGGCGACCGTCGTAGCCCTCGAAAGTGGCAACGCATTTGTGATCCACTCCGGATAGAACCCTTGTTCGAAGTGGCTTACAAATGTCCGTGGGCGGCAAACACTACTTATCATCATGTTGTCTGCTTGAATTCTTCAAACCTATATTTAAGTTAAACTATTTAAGTTTTAAATTTTTAGCTTATAAAGATAATCGAATCAATGCATAGTTTTAATATGGTAAAACTAGTACTGTGAACTTATAGTAAGAGGAACTACAGTCACATGTTCAACACAAGTCAGTCACAACTACATGCACATAAAAACATGCTCATCTGTAGCGTTCCACTTAGTCATCAATGCATCTGTAGCTAACCTCACGTAAGACTCTGATTTTGATTGATTAGTCTGATTGGTTACAGATGTTTAATGCGTAGCTGTAGCCACTTATCATCTGGCGGACTGCATGGTTATTTACAACTTCCGATTTATAAAAAAAAAATCTGTTGTCTGTAAAGTCGGTTTACTGCCGATAGTTGAACGTGACAACGTCATAAAAAAATATTAATGGAATGGAAAATGGAATGGAAAATTTTAATTTTATTTGTTTGATAGATATTGTGTATGTATATAGAGATGAATATAGAGGTTCTCTATATCCATACAAAATAGGAAATCACAATGGAATTGATCAAATTACATTTATTTGTACGCTGTCCACGCGGACGCACAGCTCACTCAAGTAGGAGACAGATCACGGACATTGCCGAACGCGGAGGCCGATTATGCCCCTTGCACTTCAAGCCTTCAATGTAAAGCTTCAAGAGCGAGGTAACGTCGCATGAGTCATGTTTTTTGGTGCCTGCAGCCGACTCAATTATTAAACATAGACATTATAAGATGTTGTCACGTCAAACAATTGTGTGAAATAAGTCCGTACATATAAATGGAGCCTGATCCGCACTGTTGTCCCGTTGCAGCGGCACAGCCGGCACAAGGCGAACCCGGTGGAGTGCCTCAAGTTCAGCGTGGAGGAGCGCGTGCAGTGCGCGGAGTCGCTTTGCGTGCGCTACACGCGCCGCGTGGAGCACCACCTGCCGCTGCCCGTGCCCGTCGCCGCCGCCGCCAACGCGCCCGCCGTGCGCCGCTACGAGGAGGCGCGCGCCGCCGCCGAGGCGGCTGGCCAGAGGCTGTGAGTGCTGGGGACTCACTGATCAAACAAACTTGTCTGTTCCCAATTCTCCTTGTGACCTTTTAGTGAGCAACTGAATTTCTGAAATAAGAAAAGTTAAACCACATTTATTAAGGAGTTGGGGGAATGCTGCGTGTGGTATATCAATGTAGTACCGCTTTGACGAACCGCGTGGCGCAGCGGTTACCATACCGGTCTGACACGCAGTGGGTCCCGGGTTCGATTTCCGGCCAGGCAGGTATCTGAATGATGAGCTTAGATTCTGTACTGTTCTGGGTGTGGGTGTTTGTGTGTGTCCATAGCACCCACAACACAGGGGAAAATCCTAGTGGGTATGAGTACCACCGATAGTATATTGTGTACTAATAACAAATACAATGTGCAATGCCCATTTCTGAAGGTTTTTTGTTGTGTAGTCCGGTACCCGCTAACGATTTCATTTGTATGTGAGAATAATTTAAGACGTAAGTTCGCTTAAAAAGTTGAATATCATGGCATTGTTTCCAGAGATCCATCGCAAGTGGTGCGACCAATCATCCCGTTCCAGGCGTGCCTGGACAGCTTCATGAAGGAGGAGACCGTCGAGCAGTTCTACAGCAGCGCACTCAACAAGAAGGTCACCGCATTGAAGTATGTAGAAGTTACTACAAATAAATCTTGTCTTACTAATCTTCTCACCAATATGACCAGTCACCTAAAGTTCAGCGAAATCCGATAAATAGTGTTCGCGTTAAAGGAATAATAAACACAAATACATCCTCATAAACTTTCGCATTAATAATATTAATAACATAAAAAAAATACAGATGAATTAAGAACCTCCTCCTTTTTTGGAAGTCTGTTAAAAATTAAATTAATAACGTGTTAGTGTTGTGACGTCATAAAACTGTTGCTGTGTTGTGACGTCAGGCGGACGCGGCTGGCCACGTTCCCCGATTACCTGCTGGTGCAGCTGAAGAAGTTCACGGTGCGCGAGGACTGGACGCCCGCCAAGCTGGACGTCGCCGTCGACATGCCCTGGGAGGTTGGTTCATACAGATTGAGCTGTCTGTAAATAATGTATATACTGTACAAATGGTTCGTTGTAGTTTTTTTTAAGTATTTTGTCAGAATTTAGCAACACGTTATCGCGTGCTTAATTGGCCGCACTTATGTTTACTATTCTCACAAACTCAAATTTTTACACTCATTTTACTAATATAATAACGCTGTACACATGATGCTTGTTTGGAAATACCAGTATGATTTAAATCATCAAAAAATTGACCATTTATTGAATAACCTCTTTTCTTTGGGAATTATGTGAGTTTAACACGTTGAATAATGTATTTGTAAATAACAGGTGGATCTAAGCGCGTTACGCGGTCGCGGGCTGCAGCCCGACGAGACGCCGCTGCCCGAGGCCGCGGCGGAGACTCCGCCCCCGGAGTATAATGAAGCTCTTTTGGCACAACTTGTAAGTATTAGCCTAATCATTGATACCGTTTTATGTTTTTTTTGAATATGTTGAAGTAGGAAATCAAGATGCTGTACCCTCTGGTAACTGACCACTGTCGCTCATAGTAACTGGACTTAAAAATGTCATCCTCGTATTAAAGTCAGCCGACATTCACACCATACGAGCGAAACACAAAAACTGTACGTTAGAACTTGATATGCCAGTTGTACATTCTCTCTCAAAACATCCTGATTAGACTATGTTTAAAGATATGAAGAAAACACATTATAATTTCTTCCTGAGAGTACAATGGTTCATTAATAAACGTAAATATTTCATGAATAATTCCTTCAAGAAATGTTCAGTTAGTAGTTCACATTCCTTTTTTCGCTTTTGTAGTGAACTGTTTCTAACTTAACAATACCGCAGATGGACTAGTCCACCATTATATTGCTTTTTTTCGTTTCGTAACATTACTTCTATTTCGACCTGAAACAACAACAACCAGTTCAATAATATAATGTCTCAATTAACTGTTTATTTTCTGGTCGGATTTCAACTATTAACAAGCTATATTGTGGTAATAAACTGTTTGTATACCCGACAGCTGGACATGGGTTTCCCAGTGGAGGCGTGCAAGCGTGCTTTGTACTACACGAACAACGCGGGCATGGAGGCCGCGTCCAACTGGCTCATGGAGCACATGACCGACTGGGACTTCGCCAATCCCTTCACGCCGCCCGGCTCTAGGACGGAGGGTAACTATACGCCAATGCTATACAAGAGATAGAGATTATTGGAAATTTTGTCACGCTGGAGTTTTCTCATTCAAATAGGAAAGTAGGAAGTAGGAAAGTTATGAAGTTTGTAAACTACATTTTTTTAGATACAAGTTTGCTTTTCTGTGTCGATATAGAATCAGTTATAAGTGTTCATGGGCCACAATGATCACTTATTATCAGATGAAGTCTTACTGGATGCTCGTTTACTTATTTGCATAAAAGAAAACTAAAAAGCAGTTTGGAGGATTGTCTACCAAAGGGAAAGCTTAAAAAAATGTTTACATGTGTAATGATTTTTTCAATATTAAAAAATACATGTTTTATGACATAAAATTGCTTGTTACCTCATTTGATTAATGGTTTTATAAATAATAATCTTGTACGCAGATTCGGGTCCGCCGGCGGACGAGGCGAGCGTGGAGCAGATAATGTGCATGGGGTTCACGCGCGAGCAGGCGGGCGCCGCGCTGCGCGCCACCGGCGGCGACGTGCCGCGCGCGCTCGACTGGATCTTCAGCCGCGCCGACCACCTGGACGCGCCGCCGCCGCCGCCCGACCGCGCGCTCGGCTGCAGGGACGGCGCGACCAGTGAGTGCGGCTGCACTAAGAGTGCGCTCCGTTACGCGTTCCCGAAGTTCACGCTCACAACCGCAGTTTTTCCCGTTCCACGATCTCTTCGATTCGATCACGATTCACTTATTAGATGGGTCGGCGTGAGCTTCGCATGATCGTAAGTGATGACGTCTTGAGTGACATTTTCGCCGCGACCACACCGACCACGGTCGTCATGTGGAACGACTAAAGGTGCGTTTGAGCGTTGTGAGCGCCTTCTTGAACACACCCTTTATATTTATGTAGGGTGAAAGGAAAACGTGTTTTCCGATCTCTTACCTACATTAACTATTTAAAGTTATTAATCATTATTATATTTATTTAAATTAGATTACATCCATAGTGTTAGTGTGATACTTAATTCTATGTTAGTAATTTATTTACAGTCTGGTTACATGTAAATTGTTCCAGTGCCTCCATATGGGACTTTCTAATTGTGAGACAATTACTCTCAGGTATCTGTTGGACCGGTGGTACACCACTGCCACACTTATTTCTAGCGTAAAGCTGTTTTTCGTTTCGATGGAAGAATGAAAGCCGGCATACATTTATATGAAGCGAGAACGCGGCGAGTGTCACACCCTTATAGCGGTTCACGTATAGTGATAGAAATGTAAATATTTCACAAGATACAGTCGCATGAGCCATTGATGCAAATAAATGTACCTTCGCCGCACGAAGCATGCTCGAACATCACGGTGAATACCGATTACCAGTAATTGACGAACCTGGGTCCAATAGATATTCAACCATACTGACATATATCCCAGCTGCTGAGATGGATCGAATAGAACTAAAAAACTAGCGTGTATCAGACCACGTTTAATAATGGTTGTTCTGTAATTAAAACAAACTGCAATACATAATTTAATTTCAATTTTTCACAGAGTACAGGCTAATCGCGTTCATCTCGCACATGGGCACATCGACGATGGTCGGCCACTACGTGTGCCACGTGCTGCACGAGGGCCGCTGGGTTATATTCAATGACAATAAGGCAAGTGTATTTATATATATCATTTTCGAATTTACTATACTTATGTCCTTGCAAGATACTAAAACAAGAATGGGTCGACCGGGAAGTACCACCTCCACGCCTATTTCTACCTTGAAGAAGGCTGCGTTTCGATAGAAGAGTGTGGATGCTGGCTCACTTTTATTGGGGATTTTAGTTTCTTGTGATTGACTTTGGTAGAATATGTGTTCTATTTTAAGTTGCTTGTGAACATCGTTGATTAACATCACCATCAGATAAACTTATAAAAAAAATCGTAACTATTAATATAGGTAAAAAACCACATTCTTATTTCATCACTAGTTGACCCGACGAACTGCGTTCCGCCTAAACGTCAAAAATTTGTATTTGTACACGTATTATGCCTAAATATCTTCCTCTTGAATCACTATCTATTAAAAATACATTAAAATCCGTAGCGTAGATTAAAAGATCTAAGCAAACATAGGGGCAGACAGCGTGAAGTCATACCAAGTTTTAACATAACAGGTACAGCAAAGTCGTCACGCCAATCATTTGATCAATTTAATATTACCTAAACATAGCTTCTGTTTCACTATATTATAAAACATTGTTGTGCTTGATATCATTTATTTGCAGTATAAGTAACTTGTAGTTATTGTCTGAATATTAGAAACTAAAGTAAAATCATTTACAATATTTTTATGCGAATTTCTTGTTTTTTTTTTTTGTTTCAGGTGGCTCTTTCAGAAAACCCTCCCAAAGATCTCGGCTACCTGTATCTCTATGAAAGGCTGTGATGTGTTTAAGAATTTGTCTGTACCAAAAATCATTGATTCAAGAATTTGATGTTAGACTGTGTTATTGTATGTGTTGTGTGAACACAAACGTAAATAAATTACTTCTCGGAAGTTAGATATTTATATGTCATTTTTATGAGATTTCTATTAAGATCGGTGGAATATTTAAGGTAGCTGTTTGGTATTGTTACGCGCGAATACATTTCGCTTATTATATCGTGCTTAAACTAATTCAGTTGTTTCAAATACTAAAAGTATCGAACAATGTATTGTATATTTCTTGCTTTTAATTGCATTTCAAACGTTTACAATCAGATTTAATGTAAATGTTGGATATAATACACTACCATTATCTTTAATCTGTCTGTGTGTATAAATAATACATGTGTGCTTCAATCACGTAATATTAGTTGTAAGTCCTGCCACCAATATCCTGAGAGATATTTTAGACATTCTTTTCTGACAGCTGAATAAGCCCTTGTCACATTTTTAAAACTTTTACTTTCGGCCTTAAAACATAACTTAGTATATGAAAACAAGTATTGTAACACCAACCGACAACGAAAATAAATTATTACAAATTTTCGCAGCTTTTTAATGAAACCTTTACCCATATTAGACTAATACAGATTGCAAAACTAAAGGTGTACTCGTTACTTATAACGCTTAAAAGTTAGAGCAGGCTACATTGTGTAAGGTGTGATATATTTTTTTACGCTTATTTAGCCATTATTTAATATTTTGAGTAACGATTTAAACCAAACGAGAAACGAACTCGTACAATTGACATCCTAAAATTACTGAAGAGGACGCGCTATTTTTGTAGATATTATATTAGACGAATAAATTTCTTTATTTAATATACAGGTATTATTTTGTCAGAATGGCTTGTCAATCTCTATAAAATAGTAAATAAGTTAAATTACTAATTTTTTATGGCCCCCAACATTACTTGTTTCACAATTTCTTTAATTGACCAGGTTACTATTTCTTTAAGCTAGCCAAAAGTCCTAGCGCCTGTTAAAAATATGACAGCAAAGAATCGTATATTGAAAATTGCGATTACACATCAAAAGGTATTGCTTGTTTTTTATTTTTTGTAATAACCAGATGGTGGTAATTTGATAATTACTGACGTATTGTCAGTCAGAAAAGTATGTGCAGTTTGATTATTAAAGAAAATAGTTTTGATATGTGAACACATTTTAAGTCTGTTACAAATATGAAAAGCAAAGTATTGTTGCTCTTATATTTTTAACAGGCGCAGTGGCTTTTAGACTCTTCATCTAGCTTAAAAAGAATAATAGGCTCAAAGCCAAAATAGTGAAATTAGCCAATCTGATATCCGAATGATTGGTTAATCTTAAATTATTTAATTCTTTTAACTAATAGTATAAGAAATTATTTCATCATGCTTAAATCATAATGATTGAATATCTAGACGCGACTATTGACCGGCGACGCCGGTCCGGCGTTTGTGACGTTCCCCAGAGTTCTTTTAGAAGTTCTTGATGATGTGTAATCTACCAATACATACTTGTATAGCGTGATGCACAATTACCATACTCTTCTCACTTTGAGGGGTGAGGGGTGAACAAAATGACTTTTTTCTTTTCTGGGGAAATCGTTCATAGTTTCCTCTACGCATTCGTATTTTTGCTAGACATCTACCGGTTAAAACGCCGTGACGTGATAAAATGAACAATAAACGTGAGGAATCCTTCTAAGCTCGTTTTTCCGAATTCAGATAGGGAAGTCTGAGGATTTTTCTCTCTCCCCTCCGAAGCGGGAAGTCCTCTCACAGAAGGACTTGGCCCCTTTTCAAGAACTATCGCTCTCGACGATAGCTTTAAATATGGCCGGGAGCGAAGAACTGGCCCCACTGCAGCGGCGAGTACCCGCCACTAACTGTCCCAAGCATGATGGCACCGGGTGGTTGGCTCTATTTCGCCCATGTGGCACAGGTACTTTCCGAAACATCCAATTATATTGAGCACACCTGCACCAACTGGAGGGTGACCAATGCCGCCTGTCCCTCCAGTTTTCTAGTACTGGGCAAACAAACTTTGCTGTCCTGAGGCTACCTGTACATTCGTCCAGCCTCTCCTATTTTGCAGTCATGGGCTTAAGAGCAAGAAACATCTGCTATTCTTCTTTCTTTGACAATCGGTGTTCCTCCCGGAGCCGGAGGTCTATGCACGGATACATCACAGCACAGACCTCTACCTCCAGATCCCAAGGAGGACATCCTGCCAATAAGCAGGTGGCGTAAAAGAAGATAGTGCATTATCTATGAATGGCCCTGCCAACCATCACCCTCTGAAGTTTAGGAGGATGGTACTTTGCTTTGTCAGGGAAAGGTAGAGAATCCTGTGCTAACCTGTGAGGTTATGAGTTAATAACAAAAAAATGAAACAGCAAAGTTAACATTTTAATCTATTTAAATATTATTTATTTATTTACACTATCCATTTATTGTTTTTGAGGCTTATACCTAAAATCTTTTCTTCTAAACTGGTCATTGAGTTGTGGTATTCTATGCCAAAAGATTGTCGACTCATCAAAGTATGTGTTAAACTTCTTATGTTCTCTCCTCTTCTTTGGGTCCTTCTTGCAGTATGCCGGAGTTAGATTGATCATCAAACCTGTGATGAAAATGAAAACATGAATCAAAAGTGACTAGTTTCTATCCTAAATCAATCACAAATGGGTTGCTATTCCTGAGGACTATGATGAATGCCTCATAAGAAAGTGTGCTGGCAACCACATCCTTCCACTGAAACGCAAGAAATGCTTCAGGCTAAAAATAGTGGTGGAGATACTTCCCTTGGTTGAACTACACTGGTTCTACCACCTATATAAACTAAGAACGGCCAGTCATAAGCATTCACATGAGTAGAGAGTGGATTTATCAGGGTGGAATTATCTGTTAGCACTTGATTGTTGTGTTTATTTCATTTTAATATTACTGAGAACAGTTATGAAATTACCAATAATAAGTATCGCCGCAGACGAGCCACTCGCGGTAGCCACAAATGCTACCACTATTAGCTAGAAGTGTTCACCATGTGCAGCAAGTCTATATAAAATGTATAGAAACTATAGGAAATATGCCAGTGGCGGCATTTGTGGCCGCCGCGAGTGGCCCTTGTGCGGCGACACTAAGAATTAAGAGGTACAATTATTATAATTTTTAGATAGTAGAACCATTTTTGGATTTTCACGTGTAGCATTGCCATCATGCCTTACTGTCAGAGCTTAAACAAAAAGTGTACTCCTAGTGTAGCGTTTAGCAACGTTGTAGTGCTTTATTAAAGAATATATTTAATAAACTGACCTGCTTTCTGAGCCATAGTGACCATTTTTCCAATCTTCTTCTGCTGTCGGCGACACAATCCGGTGATGCGCCGTGGAAGCATGCAGCCATCAGATCGCACGAACTGACTCAAAATTAATACATCTGTATGCTTTATATCCAGACCCAGAGAACAGAGATAACATGGTGGTTTTTCATTTTCAACTTTTGGGACCAAATCTTTTATATTTTCAGCGCGCACGAGTAATTGTGTATTGGGAGATGGTACTGTAACTCCTTCTATCAGCAATGTGTCACCTTCTTTACGTTCTCTCACTAAAAAATGTTTATCATTGTTAGTTGAGGTTATAGTCTACTGTAAAAACACTGCTTCATAGAAATAATATTCAAATCAATAAAAGTTAATGAAATACTTACATTCCTTAACATTTAATGTTTTTGTAGTCGATAAAGCGCGGATAGATGTTGGAGTAATAGAATTTTTAAGGTATGAAAATCCGATCCTCAATATCGAAGCCATTTTTATTATTTACTAAAAAAATTGCTCATTCCTACGCCTATGTCATTTTGACAGTTTATCTACAGACTATAAATAAACAGTAGCGTTTGGTTTTTGCAAAGAAGTATCATTTGATTATGGCAACCCAAAAATAATCTATTAAGGGTACTTTAAACTACTAAACTTTTATATAAGTAGCAATGCTCACTTGATTTAAAAGTAAACTTTATGGCGCCAATTTTTCATTGTTTGAAAATGTTTATATGGGTGTCTAATTATATACTTTAATTTGCATTCTTTGAGACAAATTGGATCTTTGGAAATGACGGATTGAATTATATAACGTAGCGAGCTAACGTAATAAATGGTAATCTGACAAAATGTATAATTTATGCATCGGGTGAGTATATTGTATTTTATACGGTCATCTTACCCTAAAGTCATAAAACGTAGTAGTTATTTAATTAGAATATAGTATGAAATTATAGACTCGTTACAGAATATAGGAATTTAGATATATGTTCATGGACGTGCTAATATTTTTTTTTTAAAATATGCAAATGTAAAGTATTTAGATGTGTGTATAATAAGTGGCGTAGATGGGCGTGGGCACAGTGGACCATCGCCCATAGCCTCGGTCTTTGAGGGGCCTCACGACATCTTTGGCTCTCTGAAAATACCATGTCGACTATTTTGGCAAAAATTATGACCTTTTTCAATTCATTTCATTATATTGCGTCAAATTTTCATAAGTTTGATAAGATAGATTTACTGAATAGATCTTGGGAACTATAGAAAAGGGACCTCGCTGATAGAATTTCGCTCACGTCACATTGGTCCGCGATGCGCCTCTGAATATAATTAATTTACACAATTTAAGTTTTGTAAGAATTACGACTTAAATAAAGTAAATAAATTACTCAACACAGATGGTAATGCGTTTATTAAAACAACATACATGCCACATAATTTTAAACAACGTCACATAAAACATTTAATTTATAATATTGTTGAAATTTTAGCAATATTGTTCAATATACTCTTTAGGGACAAAAAATGCTCAAGGATACGTTTAATTTATGTTATAAATATCAATTTTTATTAAATGAAGAGTAAATAACAACTAGTGCAATCAACATCAATGCAATAAAACAGAATTATTCAAATATAAAATTGTGCATGTCCTTACATTTTATATAATAAACATTTTCATTTAGCAACCAATATATAATATTTTATAACAATTCAACCATATTTATATAAAATTTGCAGTTACTATAAAATATACTGCTAGGCAGTTTCCACTATTTTATATAACATATTTCAAATATAATCTGTTTTATAAAGTCTGTATCACATGCATTGCAAGTTGTAGCGTAAAAAACTATTGAGCGATAGCTGGAGTCCATATTTTTTTACAATCAAAGGCATCCATGGACGGTATAAGCCAAGCAATTCTAATGCGAAAATGCATTCCAAATGCAACATAACATTGATAGACTTAAAATAACTTACATTATTTACAACTAAACAATAGGAGGGTAGAAATGAGATTACAATTTTGTGACTTAAAATAAATGAAAATGAATAAACACTATTTTCATGAAATTGTATAGTTATCGCGATATTTTTACCTATATTAATAAAAAGTCGGATACAACAACGAAATTAATCAGCTGACTTAAAATACAAAAATTATCTTAAACATAGTTGTACCAGTAAATAAAAGAAATGGTAAAACTAAATGAATTAAATTAAAGATGTGTTGGGAAAATCAACAGTTTGCAATTTTCTCTTTGCGCAGGAACCATAATTATTATATTACAATATAAATGTCTGTCTGTAGGTAGTAAAAATACTTTATGCGTTTAATTTCTTTGTTATCATACTATATTCTACCACATATTATTTATTATAATTTGGCTAAAAGTTTGAAACCAGGCTTTCATTGAATATATTTTTATGTGAGAAAATAATCTGTTGAGTACAATTAAATAACAAAAACATTTTGCTATAAAACTAAATATCATGTAAGTATATTTTCTTGTTAATATTGAAG
Source organism: Spicauda simplicius (assembly GCA_949699795.1). Taxonomy (NCBI): domain Eukaryota; kingdom Metazoa; phylum Arthropoda; class Insecta; order Lepidoptera; family Hesperiidae; genus Spicauda; species Spicauda simplicius. The sequence goes on from OX453065.1 coordinate 17,836,143, forward strand.
CCTGTTTGAATTCTAGCCAAACTATAAAAATAATAATAAAAGTGATACTATAAATAACGTTTACTTTCTTATTCTTTGTACATTATATAAATGCATACTATAAACTAGTGCATCCTGTGAGTTTCCCGGATGATTCGCGTACGGCGTGAGAGTGGGGAGGATATTAGGGTGTGGTGTGCGGTCTACTTGGGGAAGGCAGCGAGCCCCTTGCTGAGCAGGCCGGCCGCGCCCTCGGCACCGTCGTGCGCCGCCGTCGAGAACCCAGATACCAGCTGGAAACAAATATTTTTGTATTATTGTTAATTTTTACGTGACCTTAATATACAATGTTACAGTAGAATATGATGTTACTGTGAAGTGTCACGAATAGCTGTTTTGCTATCTTAGTCTGCTATGTTTATGTATTATCATATATAGCATCTTCATCTAGGTGTGAATATGTTTACTATGTCTTCAATACAGTCGCGGGAGTTCCTACCGCCCAGGATCAATGCTCACCGCCCTTCCATTTAGGAAGTTTAGTCGACGAAAAAAGAAAAAGGTTGTTAGTGAATTTTTGATTTAATTTAGAGGGCGGCAGATTTTGGTTGTAAAATTGTAGAGACATAGGTGCTTTGTATGGGAATTGAGTTTCGAAGTTATTCCTAGGAAAAAAATACCGATGATAAAAATTTGCCGTTACCCTAAACATGCCGATCGGTCCATGGCCCCGAAGCACGCTCCACCGTGTATGTTAGTGAAACTCACCGCATCCCGCTTCTCGCTCAAGAACTTGTCAGCGTCCTTGATCTTGGCGTCGACCACTTGTCCTGCGTTCTTGAGCCCCTGGTCCGCGGCGGCCTCCGCGCGGTGCAGCGCGCCGTCCACCGCGCCCGCCACCGCGCTGCTCGCGTCCGCCGCCGCCTTCTCCGCCGCGCGCTTGGATTCTTCCATGGCTGCGTCTGTATCATTGCACATAATGAATTATTGACGATGTTTAATTCTATATTTATAAAGGCAGTTTTTCAAGGTAGAACGTATATGTAAAGTTTGATCGGGGAGGTACCACCGACATACCTTCATAATATGAGGTGATCTAGTAGTCAGATGGAATCTCTGTTCTGTATGAAGTTGTTTACAGATTGCCATGAGCCACTGTTGCCACTTACCATCAGATGGATTACACGCTCGTTTGCTATTCCAATCTTATTTAAACATATCTCTAAATAATGTATACCACTACATTTTATGTATAACGGATAAGCCCAAAGAACAATTATGATATTAATTATGATAAATTAATGGTGGTTGTCGGTTTACTTTTATATGTGGCGACTATCTTGGTTCTCGGGAACGGTAACGTATCAGTAATTGACTTCAGATAGGACCCCTGTTCTATATGAAGTTGCTTACAGTTTTCCATGGACAGCAGTGATTATTTACCATAATGAGGATTGTGTGCTCATTTGCTACTACATTCGGATAAAAAATAGTTGAAACTCGGTCTCTCCACCGAGAAATCCAAGATTCAAGTCCAATGATTTTTTTAGAATGATCTGCGTATTAGAAATAACTGTCACTATTAAAACTCTTACATTCTGAAAGAAGACCCGGTGCCCACCAGTAGGACAGTAAGGGGATGACGCCATGTAACCAGTGCCTCACATTCTTTGACGGAAAGTTGAACCAGCGCGTACAAATAACTTATAAATGTGTAAATTAGCTGCGATATGCAAGTACATGACACATAAACTTAGTACTGGCCATTTAATAATATAAATCATATTCTCATTATAGCCCCTATTCTGATTTTTTTGTGAGAATGATTGATTGAAGAATGATTTATTATGTTATGGTAAAAGCAGACAATTGTCAGGTTCTGCAAATCGCAAAAATTGAGTTGGGCGGGACACAGAGAGATTGGACAGCAGTAGAGCGGTCAATACCATCAGTGACTGGACCCCGTAACAAAAAAAAACAAAAGAAAGACCCAGAAAACGCTGGAAGGACTGTGTAGAGGAAGACCTTAAGACGATGGGACGAAAAAGAGCTTGGAGGAGTGTAGCAATGAATAGAGCAAAATAGTGGGAGACTGTTGAGTAGGCCAAGATCCTCAAAGGGTTGTACCGCCGGAGGAAGTAAAAAGTAAGTAAGTAAATAAGTTAAAGTAATTATCATATCTTATAAAATTTAAATCTGTGTGTTTGAAATCGCATTAAACCATAAGTACTTAGAAAGAAGTAGTAAGAAAGGGCTATAGTTTTTACATTTGTAAATAGTCCATATATTGATTTAAAATTTGGTCTTTAATTCATTAAAATTCATCGATTCTATCAACAGTCATTACAAATACAAGTAACTATCGTAAGTTTATCTTTATTAAGTAGCTGTAATTTAATTTTACTATCATATTTTTAAATGCAGATGCAATAAAAACGGTTCACCTATCTACATTCAACTATTTGAGTAGTTAACTTTGTACACTTCCGCTTGATATTTTTAGATATCAAATAGTTTGACCGTAGTGAACGATAGTATGACAAGTTACATCCTACTTTTTCTATAATCAGTAATACATAGACTACATACTGAATAGGTAAAAAGTAAAACAATACGCATGATGTGACGTTTTTTCAGCACCAACATATACAAGAGCCCTAAGGTACTGCACATACATTACTGTTACATAAATTTTATCTAGTTACATGTAAAAAATATAGAAAATGTTTATATTTTTGGAAGTGATTAAGAAATCAAACTATGAACAGCAGGGCCTTCTTACGAAGGTATTCAACTGTAGTTACTTGGCATCACGCAGTTATTTCTGTTTATATGATAGTAAGCGAATGCATAAGGATAATGGCGAAGGTTGATCTATGTCACATATCACTATGCTAAGTAAGTTCGAATTGGTAAACTACATACATCATTGACAGGCAATCTTGCAGAACTTTTGGGCGTGTAATTTTATTCACGTTTTTCCTTACCATTCCTCGGGCAGAGTCCCGAATAGATTTAGAGGCGGAGTTTCTATCTTTCGCAGCTCTTAACTACTAACCTACAATGAAACATACTATGAAAATATGTGATATCCTAACAAAATTCCTATAACGTTTGCCCAATCGTACAAATATCTATTTTAAATACAAACATCACGCGCAGCGCGGGCGGTTAGCCGCGTAATCCACACCGCGAACGCAACACCAGCCGTAGATACACACAAATATCCTTAGTACAGATGAAGTAGCTAAACTGACGTCTGATTTAATTATACACAACGCACACTTTCTTTTACTATTTATTACCTTCAGTTGATTTTTTGATTTTCTCTTACGTGACTCCAAAGGTCAAACTCCAAATTATGTATGTGTTTGCATAAAACATCGGTAGATGATTGAGTTTAAAGTAATGGTCACTGCATGCTAGTGATAGAAAACGAAAGTATAGTTATGTAGTTCACCCGATGGTGAGACCACTGCCACCCATAGACATGATGTAATCAATCTCCGTTAAAAGATCGGAGGCCTACCTGAGCTCGGCTAACAAGACTGAGCTACCTAGAAACACTGAGCTTGGATGTTTATACTACTGTCTCTTCCTAACCACGCCCGTCAATGGAGAACATAGGGCTAAAATAGGTGTTACAGTGATACTTCTGAAGTTAAAAAAAGAAAGGGCTCTTTATCCTGTTTGCTACTAGATTTATGGCGTGGATATTTTTTACCATATGTTACTTACTGGCAGCTCGCTTAGCTTCTTCCTTAGCAGCCTCCGCAGCTTTCCTGGCCTCCTCTTTAGCCGCCTCGGCCGCAACCCTAGCCTTTTCCTTGGCATCTTCAGCTGCTTTCTTGGTAGTGTCCACAGTAGCGTTGATCGAGTCTGTGGAAGAAATTACAAATAAAAGAATTGTTATGGGTATTATGATATCTAGATATCCAGGTGTAGAAAAATGCCCAAAATTACGAAAAAAATGGATATTACTTTTTCCACTAAATATGTGTCCCTAGTGTTATTAGATTCATATTGAATTCATCACAAATTCACTAAGAAATGAATACCAATTTAATTAATTTTACATTTTTCCATGTATCTAGACGCCTATAATATCTTTGGATGTGTTATAATAACTATGTCATCAACATGACATCCACAATACACACGAATTAGTTTCGCAAGCTCTCGATTATAGTATTTCATTCAGACTTCAGTAATATTATGAAAAACAGGGTCTTATTAAATAGGGTGCCAAAATATACGAAAGCTCATTTCATTTGTTAAGAGCACACACAATCAGATCACGCATTAAGGTCAGTTTCAAAATATGCTTTATTGAATTATATCCTCGATAGCCACACAGAGTCACAAGTTCACAAACCAAACGTATTGTTTTAATGATAAAAGCCATCACTCGGAAACCAATAATCATCTCTACCGGTCAAATCTTCATCATCGTCTTCATCATCTGTGTTCTCAGCATAATCAAATGTAAACAGAGATGAATTTTTGGCACCATCGAACTGACTTTGAATAATACCTACAAACACATTGACCTTTACTATATAGAAATTTGCTATACTAGTAATTCAAACCAAATTTTAACAAATAATTTAATTTTATACCACTACCTGTAAAATCGTCGTAAATACCACCACCTGCATGAATCAAGAACTCGCTCGTTTCCTTAGATTCAAGTTCGTTGTTAAAAGATTCTGTGATTAAGAGGTAGAATGTAAAGATCAAGAATAGACAATACACCGTTGAAAAATGTTATTAAGAAGTACCTTTAGCTTCTTCTACAATATCCTCAGTAGCAGCTTCCGTGCCCGACACCGAGGTTGTTATTTCGTCTACAATAGATTTGAAAAGAAATTTTAAGCAGAAACGAAAATAATAGCACCACATGCGACAAACTCATTCTATATTGCATAATTTCAGGCAAACGTGCAGCATGCAACTAAAAATATTGTTAACAAGACTGATATAAATTATTCACAACGAAACAAAATGATTTAACCTTTGTTGATTAGTAATAGACAATTGTCTATTGTAAAAGAGTCATTTGATAACAAACTTTCAACACATAAAGACAACTTCGAGAACAATGAATACAATACCTTTAGCGCCGGCAACGAAGGAAGTACCTTTATCGACAACAGTACCAGCTAACGACTTTGTTGTGTCTACAGTACTCTGTACGGAACTCGCTACGGTATCTACAATACAATATTTAAATTTGAAACGACAACAAAACTACAATAAGAAGCAATGTATTAAACATTTGTAGTACCAAAAGATTTAAGCTTTTCTTGTGGTTAATCAAATATTGATGTTCAGGTTTGCTTTACTCTACTTATTTTTTTTGTTATTTACTCTAGTCTATTAGAACACCATAATAATTAATTTATCGGAATAATTTATCTATACCTTTGGCATTACCAACGAAAGTCATTCCTTTATCAACGGCTGACGCTGCAACATTTTTTGTAGTGTCTAGAGTACTTGCTACCGTATCTATGGATAATGCGACATATAAACATATATTTGAAATACATGGTATAAAGATACATATAGAAAAAAACATCTTTATCGATTGAAGTTATTGGCATCTTTACCTTTAGCGGTTCCTATAAGTGTTGTGCCCTTATCTAAAGCGGAGGAAGCTACATTTTTTGTTGTTTCTACTGTGCTATGCATTGTATTAGCTACTGTATCTACAAAAAAAAAATAAGAAGAAAATTAAACCAAAAATATGCATATAAAGTATTGTTGAGTTAACATGATTTATTTTGAAGAATTTTACATATAAGATACAATTATACGCAAGCTTTACCTTTAGCAGTTCCTACAAAAGCAGTGCCTTTTTCAACAGCGGATGCAGCAACATTTTTCGTAGTATCTACAGTATTAACTACAGCATCTACAATAAATGCAAAATAATAAATAAATATTGCCTAATAAGAATTTCATAATATAAATACATAAATAAATATGGAAATGATACCTTTAGCGCTGCCTACAAGTGTAGTACCCTTTTCAACGGCGGAAGCTGCTACATTTTTGGTCGTGTCTACAGTACTGTGTACAGTGTTAGCTACAGCATCTACAATTGAGGTTAATGGTAATAAAGTTTTTTTAGTTAGTGTTTGGATATTCATTATCCTGCACTTCATACAATAGTATCATGTATACCTTTAGCACTGCCTACAAGTGTAGCGCCCTTTTCGACGGCGGAAGCTGTTACATTTTTGGTTGTATCTACAGTAGTGTGTACAGTGTTAACTACAGCATCTACAATTGAGGATGGTAACAATGACATTATAAATTGCACTGATATTTAAGTACCTTATATTTTCCTAAAATATATTGATATAGAAGGTACGTGTAAATATAAAGTGTATAAATATTGGGTTATACCTTTAGCGCTGCCTACAAGTGCAGTTCCCTTTTCTACGGCTGATGCTGCTACATTTTTGGTTGTGTCGACAGTAGTGTGTACAGTATTTGCTACCGCATCTATAATTTTGTTGTGAGTGATAGCAGTCAAGAAATTATAATTTTGTACAAAAGAAATAATCCAGACTAACTTAAACCAAAATTAATTAAAATTAATTGAATCAATGTTGTTGAAATTGTGTCATTAATATTTAATTATACCTTTAGCGCTGCCTACAAATGTAGTACCCTTTTCTACGGCTGCAGCTGCAACATTTTTAGTTGTATCTACAGTTGTGTGTACAGTGGTGGCTACAGCATCTATAATTTAAGTAGATATGCCTATCAGTGATATTCTGTCCCTTTTTATACTGACTTACATAACATTAATCGTTATTTGTAACGCGTTAGGCGTTATTTTTACAACTTGTGCTCTTTAAATTTTGTCTCTATATATTCTAAAAAATATGTTCCAAGATATTTTGTATGTTTAATTTTAAAAATTACTAAGCTTCGATTCTCGTGTATGTATTTTTTCATCGCTTGACTTACCCCTTGCGCTTCCTATGAGAGATGATCCCTTGTCGACAGCAGTAGCCGCTACGTTTTTAGTGGTATCTACAGTTGAGTGAACTGTGTTTGCTACAGTATCTACAATTACGTTAAGCCATATATAAGTGTGAATTAGCGAAAATAATTAAAATCAAAATAAAGGAAAAAAGCTGCTACCTTTAGCACTGCCAACAAACGCTACACTCTTATCAACAGCTGCTGCCGCTACGTTTTTTGTGGTATCAAAAGTGCTTGCTACGGTATCTACAAAAATATAAATGTCTAATATATTCGTACGAAAATTAAGGTAAAACACTATAAAATTGTTTTTTGCTTCTTCTTTTGCTGTCATGGAATTAATAGAATTTCTTTTTTATATTATAAATATTCACTGTTGGAGATTTTGATTGAACCTACGATTTATGTCATCATGTTACATCTATACAACATTATGCACTAGATGTAGCTAAGCTCTTCAGAATTTCCTAATTTTACTATAAATTTATTGTACAAAAAGTCTGATTATTCGAGAATTACGTTTTGTATGCATCGAGTAAATTAGCCATAAGAACCTGACATCCATAAATATACATATTAGCATAGTTGCCATAAGAGCGGTAGACCGAGAAATTCAATCGTGAACTAGCCAAGCGTTGGTTGTTACTAAGAATATTAATTATAAATATTATAGATAAGATGTCTTACATCTTGAAGGATAATTAAACAGTACGACATTAACTGAATTTCTGGGTAAATCCTCTAATTTAAAAGTTATTTTGTGACTCTCGTGTATCATTTTGATGATTTTTTTGCATTAACTATGCCGTGCTTTTTAGAGAATCTAAAAAGTATTTTTGATAAAAAGTTAGAAATTATTGTTTAGTTTTAAATATATTTTTGTTATACCTTTGGCTGTTCCAATAACCGTTGAGCCTTTATCAACAGCGGATGCTGCTGCATTTTTAGTGGTATCAACGGTGGTATTAACAGTCGATACCACGGTATCTACGAAGCAAAACAAATAAATAGCTAATTTAAAATAATCGATGAAAAGGATTTTAAAATAATATGCAAAAACTTAAAGGATGCAATGCGCATAATTGCGTAACTTTATAAATCAGATTTGCACTAAAATATCTAAATTCTCGTATTTATTTACCTTTAGCTGAATCCACGTAAGATTTTCCAGTGTCAATAGTACTTTGGGCGGCTTTCTTTGTGTTATCTACAGTCGTTACTACAGTATCTACAAAATTGAAAAAAATGTCGTAACCAAAAATAAATAGCGGCTATCAACGAAGCTTGAAAAACGTAATATAAACATAAAGGAATAGCACAAATACCTTTAGCGCTCTCTAAATAACTCTTGCCAATATCAAAAGCAGAAGCCGCATAACTTTTTGAGAAATCCAACGCCGATTGAAATGTATTTTGTGCTGTATCTAAAGCAGTTAGCGAAACAAAACGTGCACAGAATTAGTTACACACAACGAAAACAAAAGCACAACAAAAACTAGTGACATTCAAACAGAAAACGCAACAAATCATTGTATCGATTATTTAAGATTTGCGAATGAATAATGATTTACTAGTCGGTCTTTGTATTGAACTTCTTCCTTATGTGAAATTGTCTAAGCGTTTCGAATGATTTTATGTACACTCACGAACACAGTTATTTTCAAAACACAAAAGCCAAATAACTGAACGATTTATACCTTTCGCTGAATCAACATATGTTTTTGTGGTCTCAGCGGCAGAGTTAGCCGCATTTTTTGTTCCTTCTACAGTACTATGCAGTGTGTTTGCAACTGAATCTACAAGGCATGAAAAATAATAGATGAATATAAACAAGATGAATACGTAAGTAGTAAGTAGCTATACATAAATATGTGCTCTAGTTTTATTACCTTTAGCAGAAGTCGCAAGAGATTTGCTCGTATCGAATGCAGATTGTGCAGCTTTTTGTGTACTGTCTACTGTGCTCGCTACAGTGTCTACAAATGAAGCATATATTATGCATAAATCATTAGACGCATTAGAGAAACAATTGTTTCATGGATATTTTACACGAGTATTATTTTCATGTTTACTATCAAATTATTTTGTTTTTAATTTAAACAAACCTAAATTAAATGTTTATTATGCTTATGTACGGATTACCTTTAGCGGAGGTAGCATATGATTTGCTTGTATCAAATGCCGATTGAGCTACTTTTTGTGTACTGTCTACCGTCCCGGCTAACGTATCTAAAATTTTGGAGAAAATGAGTACATATTGCGTTAGAGTTTAATCTTAATTTATTGTTTTTCATGCATGATTTATATAAATAATGCCGCTACCTTTAGCACTTGCGGCATAAGATTTGCTGGTGTCGGCAACAGAGTGAGCGGTGCTTTTTGTGGTATCTAAAGCACTTTGAACTGTACCAGCGACCGAATCTAATTAAATAAAATAATTTTATATTTTCTATGGTATTAAATAGATTGTTGAATAAAATTAAGTACGAGTGGTATCAGTTTTATATATTACCTTTTGCGCTTATAGCATACGACTTTCCAGCGTCAAAAGCGGATTGTGCTGATTTTTGAGTTGTATCTAACGAGCTGGCTACGGTATCTATATAAGAAGATATTTAGTCAGTCACCAATTTGTGTTTTAGCAAATAAAATAATTAATTGAATACATTAATTCGGTTTTCTTTTAAATATATATGTACCTTTAGCGCTCGTGGCATATGATTTACCGGTTTCAAACGCAGATTGAGCAGTTTTTTGGGTAGCGGCAGCTGTGCTTTGAATGGTGCTAGCTACAGTATCTATAAAATAAATTTTGTGAGTTAACAAGAAAACATATGATAGAATACATACATATAAAAGATCACTAATTAATTTTTAATTTACCTTTAGCCCCCCCGGCATATGATTTCCCAGTATCATAAGCAGATTGAGCTGTCTTTTGTGTAGCATCTACAGTGCTGGCTACGCTGTCTACAATATGAAAAATATTCTTTGAAAAGTAGCTGTTTTTAACAAAAACAATAGATATAATAATTCCGTCGATATACTTAATATATACCTTTAGCGCTCGTAGCATATGACTTGCCGGTCTCGAAAGCGGATTGTGCAGTTTTTTGTGTCGTATCTACAGTGCTTTGGACTACATTCGATACTGTGTCTACAAAAAATAAAATTTTACTTAATCTATCTACTTATCCTAATGAATAAGTCTCATACCAAATAAAATGAAATGTCATACATCATGCATTTGTGATTGTGATTGTTAATGTAAGTAAATATATTTAGATGTCTTTTTCATTACCCATGTCAATCTGTGAACCATATCCACGTACATGTGTTTCTGTTACCATAACTTTAAGCCATCTACAATTTTACCTTATTTTCTAAATTTACAGGAGCAACGTGCAAAGTATGCACTTACCTTTAGCTGTGTTGTACGCAGCTTCGGCGGCTTTCTTCGTATTATCTGCGGTGGTCGCGAGGGTGTCTGTATTCGCCAAAGCAAAATGAACAGAATCATAAACAAAAATGTTAACAAGCAGTGGAAAGGTTACGGGAAATAAATTAAGATGAAAGTTAAAACTTCGACTTGTTTTAGCAAACGTTAAATAATAACCTAAATCTACTAAGTGCGCAAAAAATAGCTTAAAAATGTATAGTGATGTTAATACTTGGCGCCTGATCGGCCTCAATAATATCATACCTTTGGTATCCTCTGTCAGACATTGTTAACACTTAAAAGACGAACTTTATACGTACCGGAACATACTTGGTTTAATTTAATATCATGATTAACACAAAGTATGCAACTTTATTTATGTTTGATTGTCTATTTGGCCTGTCTTATTAAATTCGCGGTAAAGTTTAATAAAAACTGTGAGCGACGAAAACGACCGAAAAGAGATGAGTCTTGCTAGACGTCATGATTTTAAACGAATGCCATGGCGGAATTAATGCCTTTTAATATTTAACGGATAGTCACGATGTGCGAGTTTTTTTTTTTTGCAGTTACCGACCCCGTTGCACTGTTCGTGTTCACGGCAAAGCTAATCTGTTTCAAATACCTTATATCGTGACTGCCCATTAAATATTAAAATCTAGCACGTACCTTTCGTGGTGTCGACGACCTTCTTGCCATCAGCCACTGCCCGGTTGGCGGCGTCCTTGGCTTCTCCTGCAGCGACCGACACCTTCGCCAGCTCCTGGTCCAAGGCATCGATAGCTGATTTCTTAGCGTCTTCAGCTGAAAATAATAAGCACCATTAAGCACCAATAATAATAATGTTGAAGAACGATTAAATGTCATTTTCTCTATGTTTTTTCTATCTCGAAGGTGTGGACGATAACCTATTAACCATACGTGAACTATCAATTCATGTTTCCTTCATAATATAAAGAAATGTAGAGAACAATGCTATCATACATTTAGTTCGTAGATGAAATTTTACCTTATTTTACCTTACTGCCGACCATGTACATCTGTAAGCAACTTCATATAGAACATCCCGAGGACTAAGATGGCGCATCATATATCTAGTGGCGACTGTGCATCGATTTATAAGATAATTTAATACCTAATCCATGTACATAACAAGAACTTGTAACGTTAAATCAGGGATGTAACGGAGCTCCGATTCCGGTTCCGATAAGTCGGAACTTCCGATTGTAAATGCACCTTCGGTTCCGATTCCGGTTCCGAAATTTTTAGATCGGAGATTTATATCAGAGGTCGTCTGAAGC